>JACXGJ010015844.1:0-13004 GCA_016801105.1 Esox niger | reverse complement strand
GATCTGAACCTAGGGTAGGAGACCAACTCATTATGATCTGAACCTAGGGTAGGAGACCAACTCATTAAGATCTGAACATAGGGTAGGAGACCAACTCATTAAGATCTGAACCTAGGGTAGGAGACCAACTCATTAAGATCTGAACATAGGGTAGGAGACCAACTCATTATGATCTGAACCTAGGGTAGGAGACCAACTCATTATGATCTGAACCTAGGGTAGGAGACCAACTCATTAAGATCTGAACCTAGGGTAGGAGACCAACTCATTAAGATCTGAACCTAGGGTAGGAGAACAACTCATTAAGATCTGAACATAGGGTAGGAGACCAACTCATTAAGATCTGAACCTAGGGTAGGAGACACCACATATTACGAATCAGAATTCAGTCTAGTGTGGTTTCGCTTTCCTCAGACCAGCTGGCATTTCTCGCGGTTTTAATTCTTCTCCTTTCTCTCTGTTGTAGGTTTGCCATGGGGATTGAGTTTAGAGAGGGATCTTTGGTCCTGAACAGCAAGAATCAGTACAAACTGAAGAAAGGTGAGAACTCATTTTGGTGTATCAACACAATGTCTAGGGTACAGGTGTCAAACTGATTCCATGGAGGGCCTGGTGTATGCTGCTTTTTAGTTTCTCCTTTAAATTGCAGGCCCGCTCAGGCCTTGACAACAAGGTGAGAGTAGTTCCTAACTAATTAGTGACCTCGTTAGTCAGTCAAGCGCAGGGTGGGAGTTAAAATCGGATGCAGCTCGGTCCCCTGTGGAACCGGTTCGACACCAGTGGTCTAGAACAACAATTACTCCAGCAGGAATTCTATGTTACCCAAGGTTACGGTTATTTAGGAAGATGTTGAACACTTGGGTGGACTCCATAGAATGTGACTTTGGGCCTGTTCTGGTGAACCAACTGTGATGAAACAAATGTGCTTATTGAAATAAAGAACCCGATCTGGTATGTTTCCTCAGACGTGCTCATAGTGGCCCAGGATTGTCCAGGGTCTTGGCTGCTGCCTCTGTCACGTGTAATGCTGAAACATGGGTTTGAATCCAACATAGTCCTACAAATATTACCAAACAAATTAGGGGTGAAGTATAGCTTGAAAGAAGCCATGAGTAGGCATTTAGGCTGTTTAAAATACAAATATTTGACCAATGGGTCCAAAGAGATTTGTTATTTAATAAATTGAAATGTGATTTTAAAAAACGCCTGTGACTCTTGCCAGACTCCACTATAGTATACCACCCGAAAGCCTCATTGTGTTTTTGGATTGGACAGTCACTACGTTTTTTTTTATTGTGAGGATTCCAGGGAGACCGATGGAGGGGGGGGGTGTCGACTGGTATTGAACCCTGGTCTCCATGTAGCCTTACCACTGGACCACATCGCAGCACATAACCAGGCAATTGAATGAAACAATGAAGAATTCCAGGTGTGTAGAGGACACTTCTGTAATGCTCTATTTTTTGCAGGCATGGTACTAAGCATCAGTCTGGGCTTCGCTGACCTGGTGAACAAGGAGTGGAAGAAGGAGGAGCAGAAGAAATACGCCCTGTTCATAGGAGACTCGGTACAGATCAATGAGGTAGGAGGAGTGAATGTTAATGAGGGGGGGTGCACCGTTAATAGGAGACCATGCATTTAATGCGTTGTCTGGAGGAGGGGCTTCATCTCAGTTTGTCTTTAAGTGGTCACTGTGACGTCCTTCCTCTTTACATCTTTCCCATCAGACCTCCAAAGTCTTATGAGAATGTTTTTAATGTGTGTCGCCTGTGACTTGTAGGAGGATCCCGCCACTGTTCTCACACCGGTCAAGAAGAAAATCAAGAACGTTGGCATCTTTCTAAAGGTATGAAAGAGGACTGCTTTCTCTGTCCCTCACCGAGCGGAAAGAGGCACATATAGCATTGTAATATATTAAAATGGTTATTTGCTTCTTTAACCTGTGTATATTGGCATGTTTTGCTCGTTGCTTACGTTAAGCGAATATGACAGTACATCTTCAAAGTCACCTTGTTTCTTCTGGCCAGAATGATGAGGAGGAGGACGAGGAGGAAGAAGCTGATGATGCAGAGGAACTGCTGGGAAAGGGAGCGCGTGGTCAGGCTTTACTTCAGGACAGAACCAGGGTGAGTGTTTGCATGTTTCAGCAAAAAATGCACTAATACCTTACTCAGGTCCCAAATCATGTCGATATTTATGAATGTTAGTTAGTAAACCTCTTATTCGATTGGTCAGAACGAGATGACAGCAGAGGAGAAGCGGCGGGCTCACCAGAAGGAGCTGGCCAATCAGGTGAACGAGGAGGCTAAGAGGCGCTTGACGGAACAGAAGGGAGAACAACAGGTCCAGAAGTGAGTGGGTGAACAAAAAGGGGGGTTAGGGTTCCTGGAGGGAGTGGACATTTCCTGTAGAAAACGGTTGTGCTTGTTTCAGCAGACGAGGCAATTTTAATGAACGATTTGAAATATTTAATAATGTGTGAGTTAAGTCGTCTTTTGTAAATGTGCCGCAACAGAATAAATGAACTTCTAAATTCAGGGTCGCATTTCTTTTCGCTCTAGGTCCAGAAAGTCCAATGTCTCCTACAAGAACGTTTCCCAGATGCCTCGAGAGAAAGACATTCGAGACATGAAGATCTTCATCGATAAGAAATACGAGACGGTCGTCATGCCCGTCTTCGGCATCGCCACCCCTTTCCATATTGCCACCATCAAGGTTGGCGCTCATGGTTGCCCGCAAATACACACATGACAGACACTGAGAACGTGCCTGTGGAAAACTGTTTGACTCGTGCTTTTTGTGTGTGTGTGTGTGCGGTCCTGTAGAACATCAGCATGTCAGTTGAGGGAGACTACACGTACCTGAGAATCAACTTCTACGTCCCTGGCAGCTCCCTGGGCCGCAATGAGGGCAACATCTTCCCCAACCCGGACGCGACCTTTGTCAAAGAAATGTGAGGGAGTGTTCCGCCTGTGTCGGTCCCCATTCACGGGAGGTTTTCAGAGGTTGTCAAGAATATGCGTGTCCATCTTGGTGTCTAACGTGCCTCCTTTCTCCTCTGTTTACCTCCCTCAGTACGTACCGGGCGTCGAACCTCAAGGCGCCGGGCGAGCCGACGGTCCCGTCCACCAACCTCCAGAACGCCTTCCGCATCATCAAGGAGGTCCAGAAGCGCTACAAGACCCGGGAGGCCGAGGAGAAGGAGAAGGAGGGCATCGTCAAGCAGGACTCGCTGGTCATCAACCTGAACCGCTCCAACCCCAAACTCAAAGACCTCTACATCAGGCCCAACATCGCCCAGAAGAGGATGCAAGGATCGCTGGAGGCCCACACCAACGGTGAGCATTGGGGAGGCTGAGTGGGGCTGTGACTTACTCCAGTTTTACATGCAGTTCCCATGTCCTCCTATTTCATATCTCTTTATCCATGAACAAAGACATCATTCCATTTCAGGTGTTTCACTAGAAGGAACAAAGTACGGTATTGGTTGACAGGATGGGTGCTTACCTTTTCAACATGCTAACCCCCAAACAAGACTGTTTCTAGAGGACCCAACCGACAAACACCGCGAACCACGGAATGCTGGGAATCACGGTTTGCATTTGTGAAAAATGTAGCCGTGGAAAACGGTGAATAACGCGCATCTCTGTCTAGGTTTCCGTTTCACGTCGGTCCGTGGGGACAAAGTGGACATCCTCTACAACAACATCAAACACTCCATCTTCCAGCCATGCGATGGGGAGATGATCATCGTACTGCACTTCCATCTCAAGGTGGGTGGCCGCGTCTTAGGCTGAAAAGGTGCTGACATCGCCTTGCGTCTGTTTTGACGTACCCCCCCCCCCTCGTTGCCCGCCAGAACGCCATCATGTTCGGGAAGAAACGCCACACGGACGTCCAGTTCTACACGGAGGTGGGCGAGATCACCACGGACCTGGGCAAGCACCAGCACATGCACGACCGCGACGACCTGTACGCCGAGCAGATGGAGCGCGAGATGAGACACAAGCTCAAGTCGGCCTTCAAGAACTTCATCGAGAAGGTGGAGACCCTGACCAAGGAGGAGCTGGAGTTCGAAGTTCCCTTCCGAGACCTCGGGTGAGCTGGGCGGGGGAGAGAGATGTGGGGGGAGAGACGGATGGACAGGGGGTGTGCTAGTGGCGGGAATTTGCGGGTTCCAGACAAAGAAGCCGCTGTAGTTTTACCAAAGTTCTTGTTTGAAGAGGACGTTACTGAATGGTCGGTGTGTGGGTACAGGTTCCAGGGCGCCCCCTACAGGAGTACCTGTCTGCTGCAGCCCACCTCCAGCGCTCTATGTAACACCACTGAGTGGGTAAGTGCACACTGATACGTTTGAGCCGTTCTTTGATGTTTAGCAGACGCTTTTACCCAGAGAGAATGCTGGCCCCTCGCTACTATAACACATTGTCGCTACCACACAAAAATATTACTATTCAGGGATGGTACCTCACGTCGTTCCTATGGTATCTGTTATCCTATAGAGGCCGCAGCCATGTTGATGACCCGGAGTTGAGCTGGGACTAATGACTAAATTACCCTATATCGGCTTTGCTAAAGTACACCCACATTAGAGTATCAAAGGCAGCTGATAGATCTGGGTGTCGACAGTCTGTCCATTAGAACAGTGGTGGCCCAAGAAAAGATGCACTGTTGGCTTTACCAGATTAACAGAGTACCCAATGATATACTGATATCATTCAAAGATGTGCCACGAACAAATACCTGATCCCCTCCCACATTTATGATATTATCAGCCCATCTGGCGTTCTTCTTCTTGTCTAAACACACTTTGTTCTTCCAATCAGCTCTACAGTACTTGAAATATGTATTGAAGTATTCATTAAAATGGCAGTTCAGTAAATTCTCATAAAAATGGACGAGAACAGAGAATTACACAAGCAGTGTGAAGAGTCTTGTGAAGCAGGAGACTGGTATTCGTTCATATAGCTGACACCCTCATCCAGAGTAGCGTGTCCCTTCACTCCTTCCAGGGTTCTGGCTTCGGGCAAGTCCGTTAACACTCATCAGCTGACCAAATGCACGCACCTCACAGGGTGAACAACAGGATGGTAATGGATTCATCATACGTTGGCATTAGATTTGTCGTCTCTTCACGGCTGAGAATTTCTCGTGGCGTGTCGATGGCCCGCTGGGAGCACGCGGTGTCCGAGAGATTTGTGAGATTTGTTTGAAATTCCGCAGCGGAACGTTTGAACACATCACGACGTTACCGCCGCGGCTACGTTGTCGAGCGGATGAGCTTCATTTCATTTCACAGATTGAAATCAGCGTTCACACATGAGTTTTTTGGAGCACTGTATTACTACTACCTCTGCTACTAACACCACCACCAGTAGTTCTACTAGTACTATACTAAAACTACCTCTGGTGCTACTATACTTTAGTACTGCTACTCCTACCACACACATCCATTCTACAACTTCACTGATAGTCAGCAGCACAGCCTTCATTCTTCACCGACCTCCTTTCAACAAAGCTCGGCCTTAAGGCAAACGTTGTACAAACGATCCGGAATATTCCTCAGTAGGTGAACGTTCTGGCTAAAGGACCAACATTCGACAGCAAAGAAATATTTATTGTTCCTGTTTTTTTGTTTTTATTCCATGCTCTCTTTCCCCAAGCCCCCGTTCGTGGTGACCCTGGATGAGGTGGAGCTGGTCCATTTTGAGCGCGTTCAGTTCCACCTGAAGAACTTTGACGTGGTGATCGTCTACAAGGACTACAGCAAGAAGGTCACCATGATTAACGCGGTGCCCGTCAACTCGCTGGACCCCATCAAGGAGTGGCTCAAGTAAGAGTGGTTTTATGTAGCTGTTTGTGCAGTGGCTTTTTATTTACAAAATACGTAAGCGCGTCAATGAGACCCCCTGAAGTGAAGTGTCTTGTCATTCAATCGATGAATCACATTCTGGACAGATCTATAAATTAATTGTGAGGATGTGTTACTTTGGGAAAGGATATATCTGTCTTACTATTTGTTTTACTGTGTTTTTTTCTTGCTTCTAGTTCCTGTGATATCAAGTATACCGAGGGTGTCCAGTCTCTGAACTGGACTAAGATCATGAAGACCATAGTGGACGATCCGGAGGGCTTCTTTGAGCAGGGAGGCTGGTCCTTCTTGGACCCAGAGAGCGAGGTAAGCACACTCTTATTAGTCCGGCCAAACGTGACACCTGCGGATCTTGACCCCGGTCACAAAAGCGACCCAACCGCCCCGATTGGTCTTTGAAATCCAAAGTTACTCATCTGATTGTTCCCAGAAACCATTCAGTTGGTCTAAACCAGAACCGGCATGTGTACAGCAACGTTTGGAACCCATGGAGTAACAGGATGATCTATGTGGATTTGTCTGGGGACAGTGTGTTGTGATTGAGTTAGTAGTTCTTAATCATGTCCGCCATTCTGTCTGACTCTGCAGGGAGAGGGAGCAGATGACGACTCCGAATCTGAGGCTGAAGACGAGACGTTCAACCCCTCGGCAGACGAGAGCGAGGCCGAGGAGGAAGACAGCGACGAAGATTATGACTCAGAGAGCGAGGACTCTGGTAATGGTAACACATCAGGTTGAGACACACATGAACACACACACAGTTTGCTTTCTACACACACACACACACACACACACACACACACACACACACACACACGGAGTCCAATACCATGCAGAGACTTAGTTGTGTGCTTGTGTTTTTCAGATTACAGTGCGTCGCTGGGCAGTGAAGAAGAGAGTGGTAAAGACTGGGACGAGTTGGAAGAGGAGGCCAGGAAAGGTGAGTGTACTCGTATTACCTCTCCCAGTTTTTAAGGAAGGCAGTCCCCTAAGATGTGGGCCTTTCCATCACTGAAACACAAGGTACTATCGATTGCTTTCTTACTGAAAATGGTTTAGAAACGAGTACAGCCTGGTTATCTATCGTTTGAACTAATTTTTCATCCCTGCCTAAATTTGTTTTGGGTTTTATTTTATGGATCGTGAAGCGTTACTGAATTGATGCAAAGTGTGACTGATTAGCATCCATAATGTAATGCAATGGTAGATGTCATTTAGAAGCAGTGGCTTTGAACCCTGGATGGCCCTAAGCTACATTATTAAACTGCCCCCCCTCTCCCCACACACACACACGCAGCGGACAAAGAATCACACTACGAAGACGCGGAGGAGACCTCGTCGTCCAACAGGAAGAGGAAGGGCCGCTCGTCAGCCCCGCCCCCCAGCAGCAAGAAGAAGCGGCGCCACTGAAAGGAGCCACCAGACGTTGTTCCACACACACACACACGCATACACACTGCCAAAACACTGACTATTGAATTCTCCTTTTCCGTTCACCTCGATCCTGTCATTCTCGTTCATTTTCATCCTCATACAGACACACGCATACATCAACACACACATAACCATGTGTATATAGAGAAGGTAGCACACCCATGCGTTTCTACTAGGCAGTAAGTGTCGTGGTTGTATGGGCATATCGTACCTGTTGACTGACACAAACTCCATCCAGCTTTTATTTTATATTTTATATATATTTCATTCCTTTTTCCTTTTGGCAACTCTTTCACTCCCCTGTTTTAGGGGCCAGGTGTGTGTATGTGTGTGTGTGTGTGTGTGTGTCTCTGTGTTGATTTATTTTTTTTATTATTGCAAACTGTTGTTTTTCTGTTGTTTCTAAACCAATAAATATAGTAAGCAGTGATGATGGTGAAGATGTAATGTTGTACTGTTAATTTCTGAATCCTGATGTTTTTGTAATAAATTAAAAGGAACTAGTGGTTCTTTTTGTCTAATTCATTCATTTAAATCTTTCAAAAGATTAATTGCATTGTTTTTGTTTGTAATTCCCCTTGCTTGACAAATGTGAATATGTTCCGTTAATCAGTCTGGATGTTAAAAACAGTTTTTCTTTAATCCGTATTTTACCAACCAATATTCTTACTTTCTTCTACATGACAAGCAGTAGTGGGCCAGCTGTTCCAGCAGTGACTTCCAAGGAATCAAATCGGCAGCACAAGTAGCTGTCAGGGCAAACACAATTCCTGCTTGATTGGGGCATTTTTGCTTTTAGCGCTGTCTATAGCTTGTGAAAGGCTTGCCCAATTGGATTCAGATTGAGACTGATTTGGAATCCATTCCATTTGATTCATGTTTCCTCATTGATTTATAAGAAAAAACACAGATTTCTTAAATATATATTTTTACAATTTACATAAGAATTCAGAACCTTTGCTATGAATCTTGAAATTGAGCTCCTGTGTATCCAATTGCTGTTGATCATTCTTGAGATGTTTCTACAACTTGGAGTACACTTGTGGTAAATGCACTTGATTTGACATGATTCTGAACGGCACACATCTGTCAGTATAAGATCCCACATTGTCAGAGCAAAGACCAAGAACTTGTTGGCTGCTGGAAGAGTGCCAGAGTTCCTGTGCAGCACTACTCCATCACTCAGGCCCTGGAGTGACCAGAAGGAAAATCTCAGATCACAACTTTGTCATTGGTTGAATGGATGTTTTCGCTGGGTGCCAGGCAGTGACGATTCTGGCATGTTTGAAACTATAGAGGACATGTGAAGGCAGTAGCCTAATTAGACAAGGGCCATCTTAAAGGGTCCAGAGGGAAGATTTTGGGGGAGGGATATGGGTTTTAAAAATGTTTAAGGGATTTAAAAAGAAAGAAATTGACCAAAGGTCAAAAACCATCTGATCCTTATATATATATATATATCCCTTAACTGAAAGTAAATAAGAAACAAATGTTAACCCAAAACTTTCTCATAACAATAGTTTCGATCATTTATCCAGTAAAAGCGATGTCAGTGAAGAGGATATTGGGTCTTCTTCAATAAATGAAATTGCACATGAGTTCTTTTGGTGATTATTTATTATGTTAGATTGTATTTTGGATGTGATAAACAGACACCAAAAATTTCAGAGATCTAATAGACTTTAATTAGAAAAAAAAAAAAAAAAAAAAAAAAAAAAAAAATCGGTTTGATAGGCAAATTTCCATTAGTTGGATTTTTATATTTAAAGAGAAGGACAATACAGAGACGGTCATTCTTTTGATATAGAGACGGGAACTAATGGCCATCATAAACATGTTTCATCCTGGTATGTGGGTTACAAGAATGACCCGAATAAAGAGAGATGCTTCTCAGAAAAAACATCTAGCTCTATTTTTAGCAACAATGTAACAAAAATACTGGTTACAAATACATGTATTACTCATCCTCTGCCATTGGTGTGTCACAGATGAAGAGCTTGCACTTTCTGCTTGCTATTTGGGGATATCTAGACAGTGGGTTACCTACGTATTATTCAGAAAGGTTTTTAATGAAATTGGAAATACTGTTATATATTTTTTGAAACTGGAGGAGCATTTGAGGGGCCAAGATTTAAGTGGGGAAGTGCCCCTGTAGCCCACCCCCTTGATCTGCCAGTGGATCTATGTGGGACTGGATGGAGGGGGGGGGGGTTCTAAGCCTATTACAATGTGTCATCTCAGGTGAGATTCAAAAGTCTTATAAAAAGCTGACTGCAGGTGAAGCCACCATATACATTAGAAAAATATTTAGGAGATTTTTGCCAGATAAAGACAGTGTTGCTTGGAGTAAGTATGTTTTAATGTATTTCTCTTTTGTAATAAGACATGACAAATAAAAATGGAGGGGATTTTTTTACAAAGATCCTTTGTAGAAGAGAACAGATTAGCTTGTAAACAGATTATCTGCAAAATTCACCTTTTTATTCATAACATTGTTTATACGTCATTTGTTACTAAAAACATTTACTTTTATGTGACTATGACTCTAAATGTCTTATTTATTCTATTTCTTTTTTCTGCGGTACAGCTTAAACTATAGATTCATTACACAAAACCAAGTCTCAAATGTCCAGAGTGCTTTAACTTAATATGCTTGAGAGGTTTTGAAAACCTTAGCTCCCAATTACTTTCAATGGATAACTAAGCAATATAATTTTTTATTATTATATGTAATCTGTAAAATAAATTAACATTTGGTCTATGTTTAGGCTATCCTAACATAAAATTATTATATTTTATTAAATACGAATATATACACTGCTCAAAGGAATGAATGGAATACTGAAATAACACATCAGGTTTCGAAAGAGATATATTTAAGTTAAAAATCTTTGCTGTACATCGTGTAATTTATAGAGAACAAAATTAGGTAAAAATGGTCAACGGAAACTAAAATCACCAACCGAGACCTGGATTCAAACTCACACCGAAAATCTATGTAAACATTTTGGGGGTTGCCTTCCTTTAGCCTCCTTAGTGCACCTGTTGTCACTTTCATTTGCACTAAAACAGGTGACATTGAGTCACAATATTCTTATGCTTCCTAACTGGACAGATTGATATCCCAGAAGTGATTACATGTTCCATAAAAATGTGTCAGTTCTGCATAATTAAAACACTAACAGTACGTTTTTGAACTGTTCAAACAAGACCTCTAACTTTATTAGACATGTTATCCCAACTTATCCCAACTTAGATTAGAATTTCAAACCTTTTCAATTAAATATTCAAATTACCTGAACTCTTACCAATTGGTTAAGTACGTGTGCGCATGCACGTTGTCAGCACTATCTGGATACGAGAAAGGCGGAGCGGACTGCGGAGTCTGTACGTTTTCTGTTAGTTTTATTTCGTGAGCTGACATACGCTCAGTAACATAGAGACAATAACACACAAAGACACAGGGAGCAGAGGGAACATATATACTGAAGGGAATGACTGTGAATGATGATCAGGTGCGTTGGACGAGACAACAGGTTCAATGAGTATATGAGCAGGGCGATGGTGTTAGAAGGCCGGTGACGCCGAACGCCGAAGCCCGCCTCCTGCAGGGGGAGGATGGGTAGTAGATGGCGCAGTCGTAACACACGTGTGTGAAGCACTACGATCAACTATGACATTTGAATAATATTAATTTACAACCTCTACCTTTTTGTCTGTTTTCAAGCAGATTTTTTTTAAATGTTATTAAGTAGCTTGCTGAAACACCTTTAGGAGAATTTGCTGACTTTTGTAAGTACATCAAATAATTTCAATATTTTTAATGGATTGGACTCTGTAATAACATGTCATTGGTATTAACTGAATTGTGTTGATTTCATAGACAAAATCCAATGGTGTGAACCAGAAGGCCATGGAACCATTGTTTTCACTGCCAGGGCCTAATTGGAAAAGTACTTCTAGAAAGAAAAATACGTTTTGACCAATTATGTAATTTTAATGTATATTATTCAGGCCCCAAGAAAGGTAATATTCTAACAGTGGTAAAGGTGCAAACTGTACATCAGGCCACTGTTTGATTGTAAAATTATTTTGTTTTAATTTAAGACTAGTTTTTGGATTAAATCTTTACAAATTTGCTGTATTTCTTACTTGGTGTGATTACAAGTTTGTGATCCAGAGAATGGACCCTAAAAGGCCTAATAGACTATCTTTGACACTGCAGCATAGGGCTAGAAGATTACTTGCTGAAATGAATAAAAATAATGACTGCACAAACTGCTACCAACCAGCAACTTGTTCACATGGCCAACATACTTAATCTGATAAAATTGCAGCGAGGCCTCCTTTCTCGTCTGAAATATTCGACCCTGTAATCACTGGACAACACACACCACACAGGTTTTTTGTCATTCTCACTTAATTTACGTTAATGTGTCAAACAGAACAAACGCCAACGACCGACCTCCTAACACAAACACTGAACCAAACCCCAATACGAATGTTCTATCTACATCAAACCTTGGCACCCTTGTTAATGCATACACCACAACATTTCCAAAAACGAAACATGTCGCATCTACAACCCCCTGTAACCAACCTGACGACCCATTACAGTTACAAGCTATGATGGATGATTTAAATTGTGGATGATTCTGACAATTTGGTTGCCACACAATAAAACTCCCTGAGGCATTCTGGTAACGGCAACCCTGCTGCTCTTGAAAGATACAGATAACATGTTTATCACAACTGAGGAAGATGTGAGGGTGTTATTTTGCTGTTGTTTTTTACAAATGGAGAGCTCCAGACCCTAGACCATATGGAACGCTGCTTCCGTTTGATTGTGTTCATAAGCAGGGCTGGTTCTAGACATAAGTGGTCGGTTAGGGACCAGAAAAAGCTAGAGCCAACCCTTTTCAGAAGAACTTGTATGGGTGCCAATAAGCATGAAATGTTTAAACTTTTTCCAGGTATTCATTGTACTGTATACAACAATTTTGTCTGCTAGTGTCAAATGTGGGAGAGATTTGGTCTTTGTTTAATTGTTTCTGGCACACATCTTTGAAAGGTATCAGAAGATCATTGGGTCTTCTGCCAATCCGTTAATCCGTTAAAGCCATCAGTGTATTTGTTCTTTGTTCTGAAGTTGAGAAGGTTGTTTAAAATGTCCATTTTAATATCCCTTAGTGTCTTGAGAAAAGGATGGTCAGTCTGCCCTTTAGGTATAACTTTGGAATAGAACTTAAGGGAACACATATTGTCAACAAAAGACAGTTGTGCAGTATCATATATAATGGAATTTGAGAAATGTCTGCTTCTCTATTCCATGGTATGTAACTCTGGTCTTTGTAACATGTCTGATCTGAATTATATCATTAGGTGCTCTGACCATCTGTTAATCTGCCTAGACCAATAAGGGTATCTGTCCTTTAGTCTTCAGAAACGAGGCTAGCCGTCTGAGAGTTCCTTGCTGAGCGGCGGAGGCGGCCAGACCTCCGTGGGCGGCGGCGGAGGCGGCCAGACCTCCGTGGGCGGCGGCGGAGGCGGCCAGACCTCCGTGGGCGGCGGCGGAGGCGGCCAGACTTCCGTGGGCGGCGTCGTTGGCGGCCAGTCCTCCGTGGGCGGCGTCGTTGGCGGCCAGTCCTCCGTGGGCGGCGTCGTTGGCGGCCAGTCCTCCGTGGGCGGCGTCGTTGGC
>JACXGJ010015843.1:0-13001 GCA_016801105.1 Esox niger | reverse complement strand
CGACATGGGAACAATGACTCACAACTGAGGGGAGCAGAGGAGGAACATTTAAACACATACTAATTGGATGATTGGGACCTGGTGTGAACAATGAATGACAAGACAAGACAAATGAATGGAACCGGGATGAGTTCATGGTTGTTGGCAAACTGGAGAATGCGGGAGATGGCGGACCAATCCGTCACCTCACCGTCACACTAAGGGAATACCACCGATAGCTGTGATGGGAGTGTGAGTACACATCCAGCAGCTGCTTTGATTCACCTTCTCCATTTACTTCAATGATAAGGCTAAAAACATGTTAATACCAAAATGCCCATCCACGTGACTAGAAGCACTGCTGTCCTCTGCTGTCCCAACCATTCCTGTCATAAAAAATATCAGAAAACACAACATATTGACAAATTAATCACAAATTAGACAATCAAAGAGAACCAATATAAAAATGATTAAATAGGCTAGACCAAAAATGTTCTCATTCATAGTGCTCAATAATGATACAAGAGACGTCAGCTACACCACTTTTGGAATAGATTATACAAAGGCAATTAATGTCCAGTCACTGTATCAGGAACTGCGGCTGGTTCGTCCTGTCCACTAGTCAGTGAGACTAGTTGGCATATCTCGACTGTAGCCTTCATCAGATGCAATGTAGTTCTCTCGGTGTATCCAAGTGTGTTTGGCTGATACATCCACGTCACCTGTAATGACAAAAGAAAAAGTGAGAGTATAACACCCTCACACATACGCATGCTTTACAATAGAAAATCTATTTTGACGTTGGCAGTGGGACATCAAAAGACATCAGTATCTGATTCCTTTATGATGTGTCTTCACCCAAGATAGGGCCCCGAACACCTGATGGGATCGGTCTCCAGGCTCTGCTTTTCGTCAGAGGTATGTGATACCACCCTACAATGAGTAGCATGTATCCATCTATCTTTACCCTGCACCTTTACTGCAGACCGTGTGACCAGTAAGACCTGATAAGCACCCTCCCATTTGACTCCTAACGTGTCAGAAACATGTTTCTTAAACATAACACACTGCCCTGGCACTATATCATGGGCCCCTTCTGGGACTTCTCCTCATGCATCTCTGACCTGCTGTTACGCTCCTTTCACTGCCTCACTGTGTATGTGTATGCAGTAATTAAGGAGTGTGTCACACATGAGATGTATGTCAGCTTTTCTTAAGTCCACAGTGCCTGGCCGAGACATTGGTCGTCCAGTGAAGACCTCAAATGGACTTAACCCTTTGGTTTTGTTGTGTGTAGCTCTTATGCTACAGACGACAGTAGGGAGTGCATCTGACCAGTTCTCTCCTTCTGGGTGCATCTTTGACAATCTCTCTTTCAGTACACGATTGTACTGTTCAACCTGTCCACTCGACTGGGGATGATATAGCCAGTGTAGTCTCCATTCCATATTCATTAGCCGAGACACTTCTTGGCAAACCTTTCCTGTAAATTGTGTCCCTTGGTCATAATCTATTTTATCCGTAATCCCCACTGGGGAATAATTTTCCAAACCAATATTTTTGCTGTGTGATGTGCTGTTCCTTTCTTGGTCGAGTATGCTTCTACCCAACCTGAAAAACGATCCAAAATCACCTACGTCTTTGTATCCTTTACTCTTGGTTAAAGTGATGTAGTCAATTTGCAGATGTCTGATTGGCCCCGCTGGGGCAGGTGCTCTACATGTTTGTACCTTCACTTTCCCATGTGAGTTGTTTTTTATACAGGTAAGGCATCCTTTCACAGTGGCTTCTATTTCTTTTCTAACTTTCGGATTCCACCATTTGCCTATAAACCTGTTTAGGACTTTATCAGTCCCTATGTGTCCCACAGAATGTATCTGTGCAGTAAGGGATGGAAGTAATGTAATTGGCGCCACCCTCCACACACCCTCCATCCATTTTACATCCAGCTGACATCCACTCCCAGACTTCATCTTTTGGAGCGCTGTCTTGCATTTCTCTGATATGTGTCAATGTATCCATTACATATCGTCAAACAAGTTTAGGTGGGGTTTGTGTCCTCTTTGCAGCTGCTTTTGCAGCTCTGTCTGCTAGGTCATTGCCTTTGCTTTCCTTCGTGAGGATTTTTCCATGAGCCTGTGTTTTCAAAATGGCTTCTTGTGCCGGTAATTGGAGAGGTCCTAGCAGCGCCAACACATCGGGTCCATTCCGTACAGGTGCTCCCAGTGACATCAGGAAACCCCTGTTTCTCCATATCTTTCCAAAATCATGTGTTACACCAAAAGCATATCTCAAGTCTGTATATATGTTAGCTGTTCTCCCTTCTGTGTATATACAGGCCTCTGTTAATGCTACTAGTTCTGCTACCTACGCAGAAGTTCCTACTGGTAGAATTCCAGAGGCAACAACTTCTGACACTGTAGTCACTGCCCATCCAGCCTTCCTTTCTCCACCCTCCACAATGCTGGAACAATCAGTGAACAACACATGGGTCAGGTTCACAAGAGGATGTAGGACTGTGGACTTGTCAGCAAGCTGATCCAAAACCCGCTCCGTGCAATCATGATCCAGCAATGTGGGATCTGAGGGAAGCAACAGTGTGGCAGGGTTCGTGGGCGTGCCATGCTGAATAACAATGTTGGGTGCCTCTAGGACAGTAGACCACTTGTTTACCTGGCGGCAGTAACCTGAGCTGCACGATTCATCGTGAGGAGAGTATGCACGGCATGTGGACACTTGATCAGGAGTTGTTGGTTTGGACCAGTGGTGCCACCATTGACAAAGCAAGGTATGTGGCTTGCATCATTCTCAGATAGGGGCCCCATCCCAGGGCCACATCATTCAATTCCTTTGAATAATAACCCACTGGTTTCAGACAGTCGTCGTGGTCCTGAGTGAGAACTGATGTCATGTAGCCATCCTCCTCAGCCACGAAAAGCATGAACGGCTGCCCTGTATCAGGAATACTCAATGCAGGAACCGTTGATAGTGCCTTCTTTAATGCAATTAATGTGTTTCTCTGTCAGTCAGAGAACTGGACAGGGTCTCTGGACTCTGGGTCACCCTTCAAGAGATCATTGAGTGGTTGCGCTATTTCAGCAAATGAATCCACCCAACACCTGTTGTAGTTACACAGTCCCATAAAGGAACACAGTTCTCTTATGGTGGTGGGTTCTTTGACAGTCTGTATGGCTGTTGTGCGGCTCTGTTATTTCCCTTTTCCCCTGAGAAATCAGTTGGCCCAAGTAAAAACCAGGGATGGCTTTGTGCCCTTTTTCACTGAGGAAGTCAATCAGAATTCGTAGGTCTCGCCCATGAGTTATCTCGTCTTCCGAATCCAATAAGATGTCGTCCACATATTGTATGACAACTGAAGACATCGGAGGCAAATCCTGGAGATGTCTCCATAATCCCTGGTGGTAGATGGAGGGGCTATTGTGTAGTCCCTGCGGAAGACGGTTACATTGGTACTGCTGACCATCCACTGTGAATGCAAGCCATGGTCTAAATTCAGGATGTAGGGGCACAGACCAAAAACCATTAGCCATGTCAATGAATGAAAACACAGAGTTGTTTTCTTCCCCACCTAATAACTGTGCATGCAGTGTAGATATTTATGTAGCGTTTAAATGTAAACTTGCAGGATCAGGCAGCTGTGGGAGGTTAATTAAGAAGTGCAATAATGATTAAAAAGAAATTGCTGCTACAGAGCTCTCCTGTTGCATGGGATCCCTGCCATCTTTGGTCATCAGATTAGCTTAGAATATTTTGCATAGGTGAAGCTCACTTGCCTAACATGTAATTTTTCCTACTGTCCCATTTATTTGCACTTTCATTGTTTCGTTCTGTTAAATTCAAAGTCAACCCTAGGTGGCTTGAGTTGAACAAAAAGAGAACTGTAGACACTGTGACTGCTTCATATGGACTTGGTTTATGAAATCATGAAGAAAACCACTATATAACATAAGAATAATTTTATTTAATCCAGCTTGTTCTTGTTTAGGAAGCACAGTTGGCCCCAACCATTGACACATAAAATAAAAGGCCAAAATTCTAATGACTTGCAATAAGATGCTCTGGAAAGCCATTTGAGGAAACAAAGACTATGGATGTTACATTACTGCCACCTCCTGGGAATTAAATGATCCAGTTTCAAGATGGAAAGAGTTCTCATCTGTATTTTCTGTGCTATTATTGCTCTTTTCAAGAATGGACCGGACCAATAATCTTCATGTAAAAGGAAAGTAAAATAAAAAGTAGATTTTTTGCCATTTATGGGTTAGTGAGGCATGGGGTTAACAGTGTGGTTAAATATATGAATTCATTTTAAATTACAATTTAGAAGATATATTTTAGAAAAAGACTGGGTTTATACATTCTTGGCTATACCTAGTGACCATAAAGAAGGTTAGTGAATGAATCCGTATATTCCCCATTATGGAGTATTTGCCATTACTAGAGGCCATTCACCAACTTACAAACCTCTGGGTGCTGATGGGGGTGTTTAAAGCTGCAAGATTTTCCATAAAAAAACTATTACAGTATTTTGCAATTACTCACCGGTCAGAAAGCGGTTCCACACAAATGCCCGATAGAGAAAGAATTTCTGAATAAAAAATAATAAAATAAACTGAGAGTTTGCCATTATTCTTAGCCTTGCTAACTTAGGGTTCTTGGTTGCTAGCTATAGAGAGCTAATCTTCTTTAGCTTTCCTGTTTTCATAGTGTACACTGTAGTAGACAAGGGAGGAATTGGCAGTTTGTCATCCTGGTCTTTAGCTGACATTATAGTTTCTCAGAGTAAGCAAACTTCATTCCCTATGGTGTACTTATGCAATATAAATCTTACAGGTAAAATGTGCTTTCTCAAAACAAGCCAAGGAAGAAGGCTTGCCCCGCAGAAGACGATTGTCTGGAATGCTTGCCTCATAGAACGCGATTGGCTGAAATGGGATTGCTCAAACAGAAGTGTCCGGAAAGTAACAGCATGCTCCCAAAAATATGAATAAACATTCCACTGGTACTGGGCTGTAATGATGGGAAGTCAAACTCTTACTACTAACTCGGAGCTTGTTGTGTCATTCAGTAAAACGTTTGATTCTTAGAGTAACTTTGTTCATTCAAGTCAGAAAATGCCTTCAGCACCAACCCCCCCATCATCATAATGCCGTGTCTTCTCTACTTAAGCAAGCACTTGTTTCACTCCATAATTTATCATTGATTTATTTTTATCATTACAATCAAAAATCAAATACTACATCATTTACTGTAGTATTAGATTTTTGCCTTACTACATGATTTCCAATTATCTTTCCCAAATATGTGTTTACAATGCTACATTCTAGATCAAGTTCTCTTTAAGAATGTCAAACTAACATCTGTTGGAGAGAGTAGGCTACTGAGCTGGAAGCCAGCGGTCGGGGTACAACTTCGCTGGCATACGTTCAAAAGAACAAAACATTTGTAAACTAGACCGAGTCAGGCATTCAAAATATTTATTAGTTAGGCAAAGGCTCTGTACAATTTCATCTGTGTTTATTATTACAATCAAAAACCAACTACTCCATTAATTATTTTAGACCTACCATGTGTCCAATTATCTGTTACAAACAAGTTTTTATAATGCAATGGTCTTAATCTGTTTTTCTTTGTGAACATAAAACTAACATGTATTCCGTGGTTGGGTAGAACTCCACTGCCAGTTGTTCAAATGCACGAAACAACTGTTCAATTGAACGATAAAACTGACCGAGTCAGTGGTTCACAAGTATTTTGTACTTAGGCAAAGGCAGTGGCTCCGTGCTTGTTTTCATCTTTTTTTATGGCATTGGTAATCAACTATCTATATTAATCATATATATTAATCATTTTAGTCTGCGTTCAATTATCAGTTATAGACATGTCTTTATGATGTTCCTGCCTTGATCTATTTTTCTTTGCCAATGCACATATAAGTTGATTGGAGAACTGAGCTGGAAGATCGGGTATGAAGCAAGTGATCATGTTGTAATAATCCGTTGACAAAAGTTTGAATGAATGATACAATTGAACAAGTCACTAGAGAAAAGGACTCATCTCGAGTCTCTAAAAAGATTTGTGTCCAAGGCATCTGTTTACACTGTGTTCATTCGGTTCACTGGTAAAGCAAAAAGTATATGTTTTTAGAAATTAAATTAATATAATTGTTTGACCATGTTTCTTCTTACAAATGTGGAATAAGCAAATACACATCTCACTTTTCCAGTAAAAACTAGGTAAGGGAGCAAACAAAACATAGAACAGAAAAAGTGTGTTTTATTAAATTGCTACATCTGAATCCATCATTGTCTAAGACTTCTTAAACGCGAACATATTGTCAAATGCAAAGATCTTGCAATTCATTCAATTTGATATCCCATCATTAGATTAAAGTTTGTTGATAAACTGTTTTCATGTTGGCAGTCATTCTAATTTGCATAGGCTGGGCCTAGTCTATATACAGAACACATTGTTTTCCACAGGAATCCCGAGGGTAATTGGTGTGATAGACCGTGTGCCTATCCCCATTAGAGCGCTCATGGGATAACATGAGGGGGGTTAGGCCTATGTGAATAGGAAATCATTTCACAGCATCAGGGGAATCAGCTTTGGAGGTGACGATTACATTAAATGTTCTCAAGAGCAATTATTGAGGGGGACACAAAAAGTAGTGCTGTAATACTGTTTTAGTTTGCACCATTGGTTGGCTGACTACTGTAGCTCTGCAAATTCAGCTATTGTGTGAACTCTATTAACATTATGAGGTGAATGCCGGGGGTTGCAATATTTTTTTACTTAAAAACACACTATTAAGTTGATTTTCGTCGATAGGTGCTTTCTTTGTGTAATTTTTATATTTTTTAAATTACATTGTTACGCTTACAGTGAATTATTGGGGGGACATATAGTTTTCCCCAGTATGGGGGGGTACCCACGTGATTTCGCCAATGCACAGCATTAATGTTCAGGTATTTGATCATTAAATTCATACAGTTAACCCTACAACCTAAGTGTTTTATATGGAATAAATATGGCTAAGAAATAAATCCTGAAATATATGAATGAGTGGATAGATAAATAAATAATAAAGGTTTTGTTTTCAAAAATATGTTTTCTAAAGGACTACATTTATTTATTTCAAGGTACTTTATTTCATAATAACACATTTGGTATATTCAAATGAATGGGGCGTGGTTATCTCAAAGTTTCAGACCAAAGCAACAGCAGCACTGAATCACTGACTTTGAATACTAGGGTGCAAACATTTCTAGCAGATGGGTAGGACAGTAGGCTACAAAAAAATTATGTTGCTCATTGTTTAGATTTGTGCGATATCGGATTCCCAAAAAGAGCATTTTAAAATTACTAAGAGGTTGCCAACCACATCGACGGGACGGTGACGCCGTATGGACTCAACCAGGACAGCCTGGCTTACACATCCATTTGAATCAGGTAGGGGCTTTAGGTAAAGTTGCTTTGTAACATGAACATCATTACTTTTGTATTATATGTATGTTAGCTATTTGGATGTTTGTTATATGTAATCCAAATTAACATGCCGACACAAGTGATGGCGAAATGTTACAGTAGCTAGCTACAGCCCTAATATAGCTACTACTTGTGTGTGTTGTTAGCAATTGTTTTTGATAAAACAGTACAGTAACCTCACGTTTGCTAAATTAGTCTCATGCCTGTATCTTGTTAGATAATCAAGGTAAGTACATACCTACCTATAAATCATGTATTTATTAAATTCAGTCCATACAATAGTTGATTGCACTACTAACCTACCCTGAATTGACTTATTTCCCTTGACCCTTGGTTAGCCATTTGCTTGAATACTGTCTAGATTACAGATTACTCTGTTTTTTATGTTCACCACTAGGATATAGATGTTCCAAGACAAGTGAAGAAAAAGCGGTTCCCACTAACTGTTGATCATCCTGTAGCTGATCTAAAGGCACAGTTGGTGGTGTAAGAGACAATAATATCCAGCAGAGCCGGTAGCCTAACCTCCAACCCTTTTGTATAAGGAATCGAGGCTGACCGTGTAAGCTTAGTTCACACAAAATGTATGCACTGCTTTTATTTATAAAGGTTGCCTTGTGGGAGATATCAGGCCAGACTCCATTTCTCTTACTATTGCTGTGTTGCTTTGCTTGATTAACTGTTATTTCTGAGAACTGAGAATGTATATTTAATTATAGGTCTACACGCATAAATCTTTTTATTTTCAATAATTGTAATTATTTTAACTGAAATACAAATATAGCAGTTGATTACAACAATTAAGTTAACATTTATGAAGACTGATTGAAGACTTTTACCAAGTCAGCATTATTACAGATGCTATTTTTCTGGACATATATTTCATGAAGACTGCATCTGTTTCTATCAATAAAAAGTTATTCAAATAAATATGAATAAAGAAATTACTTTCCCACCATATTTCTTTGATAACTTACAATGTGCCACACATATAATTCAAGTGTTTAACATAGTATGTTTACATGAAGCACGTTTAGTTTGTTTAATTGGCAATAGGCTACACTTTCAACCCATCACTGTTTCATACATTTTTTCAGAGGTAAATAACGATTGATTTTTCAAAAGTTTCTAATAAAGTGGCATTTGAACAGACCTTGTAATCTGTTTTTTTCCCCTGTATGGCCTTTATTCAACATATTACTGTTAATTACTCCACATTAACCCAAGAATAAAGATGGGTCTCCAAATAGTTATCAGTTTGTGAGTTTTGAATACTGATAACAGAACAATGTAATATGCTACACCTATTTAGTAAAAGTCATGAAAGGAGGGTGTAGCTTTCAAAATGGTATTTTCCAAATCAATCGCATTGACAAATAAATAAAAGTTAGACTTGTCAGGTACAGTATGCCTGACAATTTTGTTTTGTTTAAATAATAACAAAAAAGCTATATAAAAATCCAGATGTTCGATACATTTTTAAATAAAATCCTCAATAATGAAGGCAAATTTCGCAACATTACTATTTAAAAAAACAAGCTTGTTTCAGTCGCTCATTTGTCTTATCAAGTCAGCCAATAAGGCCGTTAAAATTTTAGAGTACCGGATGTATGTTTTAAATAGGGTTGAAATAGGCCAAGGATTGTAGTGATGCTGTGCTATAGGCTCAGATCATTAATTGAACCTTGTTTGCTGGCTTCAGTAGCACCATCACTATAATTTTTTTAAACCGGCTGGGTGTCCTACTTCGTGTAGGACATTTCGCGAGTCACATGTAGGAGTTGCCGCTTTTGGTTCTTGCACCAACCTTAGTCACATGACTCAGTAATGTCTGATTCTGAGAGTGAGCAGGGGATCGCTGTTTTCTTGTGATACTGTAGTGAACAGAGGCTCGCTGTTTTTGTGGAAACAGATCACACAGGTTACACAATATCAAGCAATTTAATATGCTATTAAAATATTTACTTACTCATTTGGCATTTTTCCCACTGGACATTTTGGTGGTTAAAAAAATGTATCTGCCGGACTCACCTGACCTGATAGCGGCAATAAGCCGCATTTGCTAACTTAAACCCTGACACACAGTTTTCCTTGGTCTTGTTCCATGTGCACTTGCCTTTTTCCTTGATATGCTAAATATTTAGTGTAATAGTTACATTTGATGATTTAGGCTACATGAAAATCTGAATCTTCAGTAAAATAATCAGAGAATATGAATGTGTAGGCTAAGTTGGATATTTTAGGAGTCTATATGCCTATACCTTGAAAGAAACGATGTTGTCCCAGAAAAATACATCCCTTGATGATTACTTCAAAAAACTCTCAAGCCTTAATATCTAAATTAGTATGTAACAACGATTGTAAATTATTATTATTAATTTAAACAAATTGTAGGCGGGAAAAATGACGTCATTGAACGTTTGATTCATGCATGCATGTGCCTGCAGCACACAAAGTTCTTTGTTTTACGAATCATTAGATCCAAACTGCAGTAAAAACTGAGAAAACTAATAGTTAATGTTCTGTACATTTTGTAATAAATATTAGAAAATTCTATTGAATATTACACCACTAATAAGTACCTAGTAACATTTATATCGGGAAAGAAAGTTCTTACAGAGCTTTACCATTACTCCATTAAGTTCCTTCAGTTGTCATCTGATTTTGATAACGGCAATGTTGATGGACTTGCACATCATTTTCACTCATTAGGAAATTAATGGCTTGAATAGTGTTGCTGAAAACAGAACACAAAAGCAATTAAAAAATATGTACCATAAATCCCAACAGTTTAGATGTTACATTTCTCCAAATATATTTGTAAATATTAATACAGCTATATCAGTAGCACATGACTGTAGCCTGATCATATTTCTGGGCTTCCGTGTTCGGCATTTGTCTTGAGTGTGATGATAGCGTTGTTGAGTAGTAAGATCTTTCACCGTAATTCCCAAGTCTAACAGTATTTCCAAAATGGCTTTAGTAGTCCTTCCATTTCTCCTCCAAGCCTTAATCTGTTCACTTAACTCAAATGAAATCAATGTCGTGGTGCAAAGTAGCCAAAAGTGCAGTATTGTAGACTCTAAAAGACTGGTTGAGATCAATACTGTATTTATGGCATGTTAAAACTTTTCATCCCTCCCCTTTTGCCTGAAACCCCACCTCAAGTGGGATGATTTTACAACAACACTAGAGAGAACAGGCATCGATAACGTTTTCAGGCCTGCATCTTTCTATGGAAAAAACAGAAAAACACTTGCTGCAGTTGAATGTGAACCAAAGCAAAGATTGCCAAAATGGAAGGTTTTTTACATATCTAATGGCAGCCTAATAAATTATAAAATTGTGTAGTAATTTACATAGCTTATTATTTGTGTACTAAAAACCTGAATTTGTATTTGCAGCGAGTGCAACGGATAGCTCCCCAACCAGGGGAAAAAATACCCATTCGAAAATAAGTACAGTGGACATAAAGTCTACACACCCCTGTTCAAATGCCATGTTTTTGTGTTGTAAGAGAATGAGACAAAGATTAACAATGTCAGAAATATGTCCATGTTTAATGTGACCTATAATGTGAACAATTCAAATGAAAAACAAACTGAAATCTTCGAGTGGCAAAAATGAAAGATAAAAACCTGGTTGCATAAATGTGCATACCCTCTTATTACTGGGATGTGGCTGTGTTCAGAATTAACCAATCACATTCAAACTCATGTTAAATAGAAGTCATTATACACCTGCCATCATTTAAAGTGAATATGATTAATCACAAACAAAGTTCAGCTGTTCTAGTAGGATTTTTCTGATATTTTCTTAGTTGCATCTCAGAGCAAAAGCCATGGCTTTTCAGAGCTTCCGAAGCATCAGAGGGATCTCATTGTTGAGAGATATCAGTCAGAAGAAGGGTACAAAATAATTTCCAAAGCATTAGATATACCATGAAACACAGTGAAGACAGTCATCATCAAGTGGAGAAAATATGGCACAACAGGAGACATAACCAGGAACTGGATGTCCCTCCAAACTTGATGAAAAGATGAGAAGAAAACTGGTCAGAGAAGCTTCCAAGAGGCCTACAGCAACATTAAAGGAACTGTAGGAATTTCTGGCAACTACTGGCTGTGTGCTACATGTGACAACAATCTCCCGTATTCTTCATATGAATGGGCTATGAGGTAGGGTGGCAAGACGGAAGCCTTATCATACAAAGAAAACATCTAAGCCCGGCTGAAGTTTGCAAAAACAGATATCAAGTCCCCAAAAAGCACATGGGAAAACCTTTTGGCCATAATTCCAAAAGGTATGTTTGGCGCAAAAACAACACTACCCATCACCCAAATAACATCATACCGACAGTGAAGCATGGTGGTGGCAGCATCATGCTTTGGGGCTATTTTTCTTCAGCTGGAACCGGGGCTTTAGTCAGGGTGGAGGGTATAATGAACAGTTCCAAATACCAGGCCATTTGGCGAAATGTGTCCGTTAGAAAGATGAAGTTCACCTTACAGCAAGACAACGACCCAAAGCACACATCCAAATCCACAAAAGCCTTTCTTTACCAGAAGAAGATTAACATTTTGGAATGGCCCAGACCTGAATCCAATTGAACATCTTTGGGGTGATATGAAGAGCGCTGTGAACAGATGTCCTCGCAATCTAACAGATTTGGACCGCTTTTGCAAAGAGTGTGCAAATATTGTGCCATGTTAATAGACTTCTACCCAAAAAGACTCAGTGCTGTAAATAAAATCAAAAGGTGCTTCTACAAAGTATTCCTTTCAGGGTGTGCACACTTATGGGACCAGGTTTTTGTGAGTTTCATTTATTTTTCCTCTCATAGAATTCAGTTTGTTTTTCAATTGAATTGTTCACGTTATAGGCCACATTAAAGGTGGAAAAAGTTCTGACATGATCTATCTTTGTCCCATTCTTTTATATCACAAGAACTGGCATTTTAACAGGGGTGTGTAGATTTTCTTTATCCACTGTATGGAAGTCTCTACTCCAGCACAGTCACCCCATTAACAGTCACCTAGCTCCTCTTGGGCACCCCCACTACTAAGTCTGATTTTGACACACCAAGCTCAGGCAATGATGAACCACAGATTTTATGTACTGGTCATCAGGGGGCCGCATGTCATAGTGTCCGGGGTATGTGGACAGAAAAGCAGAGGCAGAACGGCTGTTTCGGAGATAATCCATATGTTTTAATGAAGAAAGAAACAAAAGAACAAACTCAGAACAGACACTATAACTGGGTTGTGTAGCCTACGGCTGCTAACCAAAATAAACCACACCCATGTGAACAAACAGTAAACTTAAATAGGTTCCCCAATTGGAGGCAATACACAACACCTGCCTCCAATTGGGGAGACCCAAGTGCATAGAGGTGGCTAGAGCCAAGTGCATAGAGGTGGCTGGCGGCGGCGCAGGCGGCCAGTCCTCCGTGGCTGGCGGCGGCGCAGGCGGCCAGTCCTCCGTGGCTGGCGGCGGCGCAGGCGGCCAGTCCTCCT
>JACXGJ010015842.1:0-13006 GCA_016801105.1 Esox niger | reverse complement strand
TAGCCGCCCATAAGCCTGACGCCGGTTCACCGCTTTTCCTTTCTTGAACACTGCAGACTGGGAAAACCCCAAAAGGGCTGAAGTTTTGGAGATGCTCTGAACCAGTCATCTAGCCATCACAATTTGGCCCTTGTCAAAGGCCCTTGTCAAACATTTTGGGAAGCAAACTTTCAGGATAAAGATGCTTCAAAGGTTTTTCAGGGTACATTCTAATGCTGTGACGTTCAGAGTGAATTCTTGAGTTTAAGACTTTGCAGAAGAAAAGAAAGTATGATCGTCTGTTGTTTAGTTTGGCATGAAAGTGCTGAAAATACGTACTTCCTGTTGTGTGGTCAGCTGATGGCCCAGTCATCTCAGTGGGAGTGGAACCACTGTGCCTTGTCCAATCAAAAACATCTGTCAGTAGCTGGTCAAAACTGCAAAGGTCCTGCTCGAAATCGCAATCAAGGTTGCAGACTGTACAGGGAACAAGCAAATAATTTGTAAACATCTTCATAGTTCAAAAGGCGGATACATTTTTGGAGGTACTAATTGAGCAAATATAAGACATTATCTAATGTAGTACTTGGGTGTGGGGCAACAGCTCCTCCAACCGAAGTAGGATTTGAAGCATCGGCTCTTGCAGTGATCGGTGTTTCTGGTCTCATGATAGTGGGAAGTGTTGAAAATGGAGTGGTTGTGATGTCCACTGAGGGATCCAACGGATGCTCTGTTTGGTCTTGTGGTATAATCAAGTCTAGGAGATTAAATCTTACTTTTAATCTATTAACATACTTCTAACAGTAACACCGATCGTAACATTAAGACCAATCGTAGTTTTCGACCAAAATGGACTGAGGAGGGCGTGAACTCTACCTGCACATCTTCCACGATGCAGAGAGACGTCATCAATTGCTATGTCAGATTGATCTGTTGTGCCTCTGCGGCCTTCAAAGATGATCTGAGTGCAGAGTAATAGCCACAGAATAAATCATAATTGCTTACAGAAATTTGCGACAACAGCTGCACATTTTGTCAGACTAAACCTTCCATCATTCTATGGTCAGGGGCAAAAACAAGGCCAGGATCACATTAGTTATTCACCTTGAAAGGTCCAGTTGTCTCTAAATCCACCTGAGCCAGTTGCCAGGAGTCTCCCTGGTCATTCCTCTTCCACCACACTCCGTCAGCATAGCCATTCTGGAGCATGTAGACGTGTAGACCCATGGTCTGGGCTGAACCGGACATGTGGTACCAGAACTGAAGACACTGAGGGCCAGGGTCAGAGCACTCAGCGCTAAGAAGTCGAGCTGTATCCCCATTAGACACACCGTTGGCCTCGATGTACAGGTAGTGACCACCTGGATCAAAAGATTTTAGGTGAGAGAAATTAAATCATATATTAAACAGGATAACATTACATTCCTTTAGAACTAAACATGGTTTTATTTTGGTTCAGGTCAAATTTAATTTGTAAAACCTAGCTGAGATATAAATCTCTTGTTCTTTCACAAAACTGGAATGTATTGCAGATACTTATTGGATTTTTTTTAAAGTGTACTGTGCTGATAGACCGAGGTATTTCATTAGGCTAATTTTGCGATTACAAAAATTTTGTAAAATGTGAAAAGTTTATTTAAAACTTTCATCAGGTTATTTTAAATTACTTTAAGATAAAACAGTGACATAAGTGTAAAAAAATTTGCACTCTTGCAAAAAAGATTTGCAAACCTGGAATTCCTTTTGTAGTTGTATCAAGATTTGCATACTTGTAACCAACTTGATATTTGGAATCATGTAACTTATTAATAACAATTTCCAACGTAAAATACGGACGCTGAGAGTTTTCTCACATACATTTTGCTAGAACTGTGACAAAATGTATTTAATTGTAAATCACATTCTACACGAGTTTCAACCGGTTTTAACTTGTATGTGATGGTGAGGTGATGGTGATGGGGAGGTGACGGATGGCTCCGTCGTCTTCCACTTTTCCTGTTTTCCCAATGGTGATGAACTCATCCTGGTCTCCTGTTTGTCTTGTCTCCAATTGTCACTCACACCAGGTCCCAATTAGGTCATTAGTATGTGTTTAAATGTTTCTCCTCTGCTCCCCTCATTTGTCAGTAATTGTTCCATGTTACGGTGTGTCCTGATGTTAGTGGTGAGTCCTGATGTTAGTGGTGAGTCCTGATGTTAGTGGTGAGTCCTGATGTTAGTGGTGAGTTTCGTTTTGTTTGCGGTACTACAGTGTTATTATCAAGTGCTTGGTGTTCTGTTTCTTTTAAATAAAGACATCACCGATAGCTACTCTTGCCTGCGCCTGGTCCGTTCGCTCCACGACATCTCGACTGTGACATTGTAGTGATGCGGTGGAAGAATAACATGGCTAAGCACGGTTGGATTCAGTTTTGAAAGGATAGTAAAACCTTCTGATGATTTTTCCAACTAGTTAGATCAATGCACTTTTTTTTTTTTACTGGATTCTACAAGCTAAATTACTAAAATGAAAATCTAGAAACTAGCAAGGCATTTACATGGCACTTACTGTTTCGCCTTTGGCATGGAAATGTATTTACCATGAGAAAAATTGAAATTCAGTTTGAATAATTCATATTTAGTATTAGATTGCGTTTCGGGCGTATACATACCAGTTTAATATGGTTCACGTCATATCATGTATTTTGTGTTATAATTTAATGTTTGCATTTGTTCAACACATTAGTTTACTCTGTTAGGGCGGTCATCACTGTTTGACAAATTTTTTTTACCAATTTCTGCAGACAACAGGATAACGTTTCAATATGAAAGATCATGCAAAATGGTAATTAGCCTTGTCACTTCCTAGCTAATTACTATTTCTCCATTTTAATAATTTGGCATGTTATAATCTTATTAACATTCATTTTGTTTTTATTTTTTTTTTAAATTAAAAAATCAAATGCATTGTCACATTGAAAGAAGTAGATAAACGGTTTGATATGATATAAAAAACTGAGATACGAGCGAGTAGGATGAGCTGAAGATTCTGAGACTGGTTTTTCCTCCTCTGCATCACAATGAGTTTAAACATTGTCGCTGTGTATGCCAGAATCTATTCAGATTGGTTAAAATGTGAAAAGGTGACAGATTCACCATGCACTCAGTTCATTGATCAGAAAAAGCTATGCCATGCCAATCAGTCCTCCTGGGTATCTCCGCTGGCAAACGCTGTGAAACATATGACCAGATTGTCATATACAAATTAAAACATTTTGTCTCAGGTCTAGCGGAATTTTGATGACAACTTTGTCCGTATTTAACATTGGCAAGTGTAATGAGTTGCAATGATTGTAATGATTCCAAATATCAAGTTTGTTACAAGTATGCATATCTTTTTACAACTACAAAAGAAATTCCAAGTTTGCAAACCTTTGTACACGTTTGCAAAACGTTTTTACTAATAAAAATGTATGTCTGTATTCTTCATAGTTATACCATTAAAATTTAAAAAAATCTCCCTTGCTGGTCTCATTTTGATCGAAATGTTCAACCTTTTAGTTACAACACATCCTTCTGAAACTAACTTGTGTTTTTGTCTTTTTGTATTTTGTCCAATCTGAACTAGGCTTTAGGGTAAATCCTAATGATGAATTAATTTCAGGTTCCGTGCCTGAGCATTGGAGATTTTCCAGCTATAGGATCAGAATTTCCAACAAAGTCAAAGATAAATCTAACACCATTCTTTTGACAAGTGGTCAGTACACTCACTTCCTGTTGTGTGGTCAGCTGATGGCCCAGTCATCACAGTGGCAGTGGAGCCACTGTGTCTCAACCAATCAAAAACATCTGTCAGAAGCTGGTTAAAACCGCAGAGGTCCTGCTCGAAATTGCAATCAAGGTTGCAGACTGAAAGTGGAACATGGGTAACATTTTTAAATGTCTACAAAGTCCAAAACTATAACACATTTCTACAAAATAAAATCTTAAGCAATATAAGGAGAGATGCAGTACCTGGGTGTGGGGCAACAGCTCTTTTTTCTACTGACAGAGGATTTGAAGGTTCCGGTCCTGTAGTGGTTGGTGCTTTTAGTCTGATGGTAGTGGAAGCTGACTGTGGTGAAGTGAAGATGTTCATTGAAGGGGTCACAGGTTTCTCTGGGTATTGGTAGATTCATCACATGTACATTAGAGTAAACTTTATTGTCATTGAATATTACAAGTACACTACAATGAAATGCAGCTAGCATCTAACCAGAAGTGCAAATAGAAGAGTGTAGAAAATGTACAGTCTAAAAAGTACAGTATTTACGAATGTGTATATATTACAAGTGGAATGTACAGATATGCAATGAAGGCAAATGCAGTACAAAATGGCAATACTAAATGTGCAATTAAGGCAAATAGGAGGGCAGAACATTCTAGGAGTTGAAATAACATACGATAACACATATAACTCTGACACCAAACATGACTGTGTTGACCGAAATGGACTGAGGAGGGCGTGAACTCTACCTGCACATTTTCCACGATGCAGAGAGACGTCATCAATTGCTATGTCAGACTGATCTGTTGTGCCTCTGCGGCCTTCAAAGATGATCTGAGTGCAGAGGTAAAAATATTATAGTTGATGGCAAATGGATACAGAAACCTGAACTGAACTTTTGTCTCAAGGGCTCAACAGTGCCTTGTCATCGCTCACTCACCTGGAAAGGTCCCGTTGTGTCTAAATCCACCTGAGCCAGTTGCCAGGAGTCTCCCTGGTCATTCCTCTTCCACCACACTCCGTCAGCATAGCCATTCTGGAGCATGTAGACGTGTAGACCCATGGTCTGGGCTGAACCGGACATGTGGTACCAGAACTGAAGACACTGAGGACCAGGTTCAGTACACTGAGCACTGAGGATCCGAGCTGTATCCCCATTAGACACACCGTTGGCTTCGATGTACAAGTAGTGACCACCTGGATCAAAAAGATATCAGGTTTGAGATGAGATAAAATAAGGTAGGATCACATTCCATTCCTTAAGAAAGGAAATATTTTATTATGACTTCTTTTTCAGGTTTCTGCATTAATAAGACCAATGTAATCTGCATAGCTCAGTTGACATAGGTGAGATCCGACAGCATAAGTTTCTTAAAGAGTTTTCAAAAATAGTTGATCTGAATCATAATAATTTTAGCTGGAGTTTGTTGAGTTTATTAGTCTTGCAACCAGAATTATTGATATAGCCAAGTTGCAGATTTGTATTAAAACATACCGTTTTTAAAGATTGAAGTTGCTTAGAAATGTTCTTGTTTTTCGAAAGAAAAGCAATTTTTATTGTCCATTAAATAACAAAATTGATCATAAATGCAGAGTAATGTTGTTAGGTTGTAAGGTTGTAAATGACCATTGTAGCTGGTAACAGCTGTGTACAGTTGTGCTCAAAAGTTTACATTCCCTTTGAGAATTGGTAATATATGCACAATTCTTTAAGAAAACATGAGTGTGCAGACAAAACACGTCTTTTATTTCTCATGGGATTCACATTTCACTGTAGGTTATAGCAGAGTGGCACAATTATAAAACAAAACATGGCAACAAAGAAAAAGAAAATGAATTGACCCCTGAAGTCTGCATACCCTTAGTTCTTTATACCCTTTTGCATCGATGACAGCGTACAGTCTTTTGTAATAGTTGTCTATGAGGGCCCAAACTCTTGCAGGTGATATTGCTGCCCATTTGTCTTTGCATGACCTGGAGGCATTTGCCAGGTCTTTGGTCGTCTTGCATGAACTGCATGTTTGAGATCTCCATAGAGTGGCTTGATGATATCAAGGTCAGGAGACTGTGATGGCCACTCCAGAACCTTCACTTTTTCTGCTGTAACCACCGGAGGGTCAACTTGGCCTTGTCGTACTGGAAAGTCCAAGAGCATCCCACGTGCAGCTTTTGTGCAGAAGAAGGCAAAGTATCTAGCCTGCTCAGTGCATCCATTTGAGAGCTAACCAACTCATTGACTGTTTATACACTAATTGCAATTTTAAAAGCCACATGTGTTGGAAATTCATGTTTAATTGCCCTTTTCACCTGTGTGTCACCTTGATTCTATAACATGGCCAAACATTCAAGGGTAAGTAAACTTTTGATTAGGGCCAATGGGTGATTGCTGTTATCATTGTGATTAAAAAAGAGCCAAATAACTATGTGATAATTAATGGCTTCATATTATCACTATCCTAAAATAACAGACATTTTTTTGCATTATCAGTCATATTTTCAAAATTAATGCCAAAATGTCACAGTTTCTGCCAGGGTATACAAACGTATGAGCACAACTGTATCTACATAGGTGCCTGTAATCGAACCCTAGAAAAGCAGCATCCCACAGTCACCCTTCATTGTTGACATTGACACTGGGGTTTTGCGTGCACTATTTAAAGAAGCTGACAGTTGAGGACCATTGAGGCATTTGGAACAGGAAAGGGCCTTCCCCAAACTATTGCCACAAAGTTGGAAGCACCCAATTGTCTAACATTTCTTTGTATTCTGTAGCATCAAGACGATCATCCAATGGAACTAAGGGTTCTAGCCCAAACCCTGATAAACAACCCCAGCCAATTATCCCTCCTCCACCAAACTTTACAGTAGGTACTAAGTTTAATTTCATTAAACTTAAATTTGCTACAACATGTTGCTGCAATGGCAACATTATTTCATTGTAAAGAGGCACTGTTAGCAAGGACATTGTCTCATCCAGTCTTCTTGATCTCCATATCCCATCCTTATTAAACATTCCTAATCAAGCTTGTTTCATCTCGTCTTGTTCTGTGTAGTCATATGCATCTGAACTGAACTAGAAGAGTACTAAAGGTTAAAAGCTGAATCCAAATGGGAAACAACGATAACATTCTTTGCTTGGAAATTTTGCAGCAAAAGTATTCATGTTCAACACACTCAAAGATAACCATCTGATATTGTTTGGGAGAAAGGTACTCAGAACACTTACTTCCTGTTGTGTGGTCAGCTGATGGACCAGTAAAATCAGTGGGGGTGGAGCCATTGTGTCTTGTCCAATCAAAAACATCCGTCAGCAGCTGAGTAAATCCGCAAAGGTCTAGCTTGAAATCACAATCAAGATTGCAGACTGTACAGGGCAAAATGGAAACATTTGTAAACATCTACATGTCCCAAATATTGAACATGTTTTTCAAAAGTCCCATTGTATGCAATACAAGCAGAAATGTTATGTGTTACCTGAATTAGGGTTGACTGCTCCTCCGTCAAATGATGGAGGATTTGAAGGTTCACTCATATCAACTTTTGTCGAACCTGTCAGAGGAAACAAAACGTGTAAATAGTTTATCATCATTTGTTCAGGGATCAGATGCAGCATGTGTCCTGGTGCTTACATGGTCCATGGTGGATGGAGATGTCATCAAATGCTACATCAGACCAATGGTGAGATCCTCGGATAGCCTCCATGATGATCTGAAACAAAGAAATGTTCTGCTAGGTGAAAGTTCCAAATCATTCAAACTAGTTAATACTTCTAAAATTGTCTGTAATCTTTCCCACCCTGAATGAACCATCATTATTGACATCTACTTCGGCAGGAAACCATGTGGCACCCTGGTTGTTGACTTTAGACCACAGCTTCTTATTTCTCTCATTCTGGTCAAGCTGGTAGACATTGAGAGCCATTGCTGTGGCATTTCCGTATATGTGATACCAGAAGCGCAGGCAGTAATGCCCCGGCCCGTTTTGGCAGCTGGGGCTTATCATACGGGCAGAGTCTCCACGGTACACACCATCACCCTCGATGTACATGTAGAAGCCATCTGACCCACAAACACACAGATACTCTTTAACATTATGACTGCCAGAATATTAGCTCTAAAATGGCTATCTCCAAAATCAACTATGTATGCAGGTATATTTATACAGTATCCATTAATAAGTGTAAGCTACAACCATCTATTCATGTGCATTCATAGAACAAGGTGCAATCTCAGAACCACAGGATGATGTGCATCAGAATAATGGTATGGGATCAGTCTGTAATGGTCAAGCCTTTGGCAAGTAACTGAAATGTTTTTGTTTTGAATAACCATGGTACACTTTTAATAAATGCATTTCTAATTGAACATTTTTACAACATTGTGATTGTGGAAGCTCTAACCTCCTGTGGTGTGGTCATGCGTTGGCCCTGTGAACTCTGTGGGTGTTGGACCTCTTTGTCTTGTCCAATCAAAACTGTCCTGAACAAGTTGTTCCCAACCACACTCACTGTGGTCAAAATCACAGTCTAGAGGACAAACTGTAGGAGGCAGAACAGTAGAAAATGCAATCCATGGCTTCAAGTAAACTGAAATGTATTCATTTAATTTGCAAATAATTTTGTCATACGTTTGTCAGGTGTAGTTACTGGTAGCATTGTAGTAGGAACAGATGGAATATCTGCAAAGAACAACAACATTTATCATGAAAGAAAGTCACTAGACAAGCCTCAGATGAATGATAGTCATAGCAGGGTCCATACTTGCACAGCCGCACCTAAGCAGTAGGTCCATAACCAAATGTAAATCAGGCTGCAACCTAATTAGATTTAAATCTAGATTGTCTCTACACCCAATGCATCAGCATTGTCATTTTTACAATAACCTTGAACACATTCTCTTACCACAGGCAGTGTCATTCCACCAGGGAGGCATGTTCACATTGGCCACTTGGCAGGCAGCCACATAGGACCTCAGAGAGTCACACATCACATGCATGTCTCCGCCAGAAGCACAGTGGTCAGATATACAGCTATCTATGTAGAGACTGGGATGGACAAAATAGTGGCAGGGCTTGAAAGCTTCACCCAGCAGCTTGGAACACTCCTTGTAGCCTTGGTCATCCAAATCTGAGTCACAAGGTCGGGGTGCAGGAGGATTGACAACACAACTGCAAGAGTGGAGAGGATATATGTGGTGGTTTGTCATATATTTCTTGATCAGACTGAGCAATGGATATAATCCGACACTGCAAACTGAATGACCATTTAGAGTTTGTAATCATTATCGATCAAAATACTCAAACCACTCACTGATCGTCCTCTGGACTGTCCACCCTCCAGCTGTTGGCGAACACGACCACACTGCTCTCGGGTTTGGTGCCGTTGGGGGTCAGGAAGTCATCTGATTGGTCATCAGAATAGGTACCACAGAGCCCGCATACTTCGCCCTTGTAGCGCTCATCCAGCTGCACGAAGAGCCTGCTCTGGTCATCCAGTAGCATCCGCAAGCCAAAGGTCGTTTCCATGACAGTGTATTGCTTGTTTTTGTAGAGTTTTACCTCACCGTATGTGCCGTTTACTTCGACAGGAAGATGCTGCCAAACATGATTCACCTGCAGTGGAGAGTAGTAAATGTAACACAGAATGAGGGAAAGTAGAGCCTAATAAAATAGATGACAGTTCAACTGAAGTGAATAAAAGTTAATTGTTGTTAGGAAAATCGTATTTCTTTACAGACTTCAGGGAGAATTTCACCTGGGAAGACCCTTAGGTAGTTTGTATCATGTTTGAGATTTCTAGGTCAGTAAGATTTGTTTTGCATGTAATTGGCCATATGAAGTGTGGGTATCGAATTCGCAAGCTAAACAGAGCACTGTATTACATCAGAACACATATTGAATGAGGTGATCTGAGGTGTATGTAATCATAGCTTGTCTTTACATATTTAACAAAATCAGTTAGCTGCAATCTCTTTCCGATATCCTATGAAAATGCTTTCAAGTGCAGTTGGAAGAATGCGTTTGCCAATTTCATTTGGACCACACAAGTTTCATCTGGAACTAGAATGCAAATATGTAAGGTAATTCTATTGATTTGTCCCTTGCTTTTAGCTACACAGTGGCTGTGGGAATAGATTTGCTATTTATTTTGGCAATGTTGAAATGCAACAGTAATAATTAAGATCTGTGTCTAGCAATGTTTTACTGTAAAAGGTTGTGTCTTTTATAGAACTAACATCCACATTTTATGGAAATCTGAGAAAGCATGAATTGTTCTAAATAGAAGACCATAGGGAATCCCGGTGAATAGTATCTATAATACTTATATAAACTCAAGTAATTGCTGTCAAACTCCAGCTATTGGGTTGTAGCACAAAATGCTGGTGCCAGTACATAGGCGGTCTCTGAGTGACCCTTCCCTCTTCAAGATTCAAACATTTTAGGGCCGCTCTACATGTTAGCGCCCTATATACGTAGTACCCCTTTTCCCCCCGGTCAGACGCCACTGTTCAGCTCCACACAGTAGTATATTCACTTCAGACTGAGTAAAAAATGTATACTTACAGGATTTCTCATAAATATATTATCATTCATTGTTAGCGATTGTTTGGCACTTCATTTTGTTATTAGGAAGTTTGTTCAGGAGTACATTTACTAAATCTGAGATATCTAAAATATTGCCAGACATATCTTCTTTTAAACCTATTTTTATTTTATTATTCTGGCATGAGTGACCTAGATTTCCACAATTAACCACACTGCTTGTATTCCACAAACTCAGTAATTAATGAGTTTGTAACATTAATTAGCAAATATCGCCTGCTTTGAAAGTCACAGCCAAAAAAGATGTTGAAATGGTTTAGGTACAACATACATTTTCCAAAAACTTTTAAAAAACATGGCTTTCCACAAGCCTTCTGCAAAGTAATATATGCATGCATATCACACTGTTGCCCCTGACATCTGGTTGTAACAATTAAATAAATATTATTTTAAAATGTAATAATTTTCATGCTTACAGTGGTATTGTAGCTCTCCAACACAACATGCAAACTATTGGTCTCCAGAATGACTGCGCCCAGCTTGGAACTGCTTTTGTTGCTAGGGTTCCAGTTCTGTCCTGTCACTGTGAACTGGACAGGTGTGTTTCCGCCACATGTCTTGACCAGGATGTAGCTGCAGCCCCCCTGGAATGTGTATGCCTTGCCATCAAAAGTGATGTAGTGGGGGTCTCCGTGGATACGGCACATGGCTGGGCTGGAGTGAAAGCAACCTTTGACCCCCCCTTGGTCCTTGCACACTTCACCAGCCGCGCAGGAGAAAGCTAAACACTGGAGTCTGCCCCCGCCCATACACTGGCATAGACGATCGCACTCACCTTCAACAAACTTCACTCCTCTCTAGAAAATAGAGAGAAAATACATTGATCAACGCCAACCTGTCTGTTGATGTATTCCTCTCTTCATCGAGCCTTACCGTACCTCATAATGCTCTCCATTAACCCAGCAGCCACAGTTTTCAGCATCAACACACCTCCCCCCGCTGAGCTTGAAGCCGGGGTCACAATCACACCTCTCCTGACAGCTACCACAGGCCCCTGGGGTGTCCATTATGGAGCAGACCTCAGTGCAGCCTTCTGCACAGGCATTGTAATGGCTGTTCCCACCACACTTCAGGGCTGGGGAAGGCAATGAGAGATGAGTCAAAAATCAACAACTTCTTCGTCATCCTCTATTTTGTTCGTTTTTTAAACAGCATCAACATTATCATCATTCAACTGTCTCCAACTTCACCACTTAATAATACACTTTTTCTACAACAGAAGGTATTTAAAAGATCAATGAAACCTACGGCAGATAGTGGAGTTCCTCCAGGCCGGTACAAGCACCCCAGCTTTGTGACACATATCAGCGTAGGACTCTAGGGCCTCACAAAGCACTTTAGGGTCACCAACTGCTCCACACATCTCCACTACACAGCTCCGAAAGTAGCTCTCCGCTTCCAGAACAGACTGGCAGCCAGCGAAGGGCCCATGTCTGGACACCAGAGAACCACAGTATAGCTCGCTTGCATACTCTGCCTCCTTGTTTGGAGAACACATTTGGGCAACAGTGGTCGAGCCACAGTTCTTCCCGCCCAATGGGCCAGCAATGGCGGTGTTGGAAATGTCAGTTGTGAGGTAGTCATCATCTCTCAGATAATTGAAGTTCCCGCACATGCCGCAGACTTTACCAGAGTATGATGGAGGAATGGTGACATGGACAGAACCGAATATGTCGTAGGACATGAAAAGGTTAAAGTTTGTCTCCAGGATCATGGAAGCGACACTGGATCGGATGTTGATGGTCCCACCGTTGAGGCTAAGGGGGAGTTCCCTCCAAATGCCATTAACCTAAAAAAAGGATACAGATTATATTACATAAAAGACTAGTACATATTTGATGTCAGCACAGTAATCTACGATATACTCCATATTTACAGGATTGATTACATTCAAGTGTTATATTTTATGTTTAAAATCGAATATATTTTTGTGCTGTACTGTTCAGTGAGGATTATTTTTTTGCCCAATGACAAAGAAATGATCAGTCTATAATTGTGAAAAATCCATAGAAATGCATGTTATAAATTGATTTGAATTTTAATGAGGGTAGTAAGTATTCGACCGCTCTGCAAAACCCTTGTTGGCAAATTTCTTGTAGTTGGCCACAAGGTTTGCACACATCTCGGGAGGGATTTTGTCCCTCTCCTCTTTGCAGATCTTCTTCAAGTCATTAAGGTTTTGAGGCGTTTGGCATCCCAAACCTTCAGCTCCCTGCACAGATTTTCTGTGGAATTAAGGTCTGGAGACTGGCTAGGCCACTCCAGGACCTTAATATGCTTCTTTTTGAGCCACTCCTTCATTGCCCTGGTTGTGTGTTAGGGGTCATTGTCATTCTGGAATACCCATCCACCACCAATTTTCAATGCCCTGGCTGAGGGAAAAAGGTTGTTCTCCCCCAAGATTTCACAGTGCATGGCCCCGTCCATTGTCCCTTTGATGCAGTGAAGTTGTCCTGTCCCCTTAGCAGAAAAACACCCAGAAAGTACAGTGGTCTGCAAAAGTTTGGGCAACCTTGTTAATTTCCATGATTTTCCTTCATAAATCGTTGGTTCTTAGGATAAAAAAAATCAGTTAAATATATCATATAGGAGACAAACACAGTGATATTTGAGAAGTGAAACGAAGTTTATACCATTTACAGGAAGTGTGCAATAATTGTTCGAACAAAATTAGGCATGTGC
>JACXGJ010015841.1:0-13006 GCA_016801105.1 Esox niger | reverse complement strand
CTACATCCTCCCAGTGAGGCTTGCTGTGTCCCACCCCCCTCCCTACATCCCTCTTGTAGCAGCAGTCAGTCAGGCCCAGGCCTCTGTCATCCAAAGCCAACATGAAGTCTCCCAGGAAGTCCTCCATCGGTCACTAGCCTGAAACAGAAGCATGGCCCAGTTTATTTCTACTTGTCCACGTTAACATAATGTATTTTCGGGGGCTGTCAGTGCTCTGCTGACACCTTGACTTCTACCTGCTGTAGAAGACATCTTAGTCTCAATACCTCCAACATGAATGCAGTATTTCCTTTTTTGGAGGTGGGGTTGCATTGGTCTTAAAGGGCCATTGATTTGAACGGTTGGTGTGGCTTATGAAAGGTCTAGTTTACACAGCCTTTCAGGGAGAATCTAACTTTCTTAAGTGGTTGTGTGTTTCTGTAAGTGAGTACATCTCCCTTGATATCCTGTGAAATGTGCGGTGGAGATTGAAGCATTCTTTTGAAAACTCAGGTATCCTGCTTTTAGTAGATTGGGTCCTCTGGGAGATGGAGCGAGCTCTTGGCTAGCTGTACAAACTTGTAAATAGGCTAATTTTTTGCAGATATTGAGAGATGGAGTGTACGCAAAGGAATCACTGTGTACAATGGCCAAATGCTTCTATAGATATATTCTGTTAGAAAAGATAATATTTGAAGAGAGACATAAATGGCCATAATTGAGATTGCCTTGCCTTTATTACTTTCTCTTTTGTATTTCAGTCTTGGATTTCCTCATGTTTTAATACATTTTCAAGGACATTCATCCATTCAATGCCCACTACCTGTTTTTATGTTAATTGATATGTTGTTACTTTAAATGCTCTTTGACCTTAAATTTCACACTCCATTTTATCGCTGTTATTGTTATGCATTGGAGACCATAGTGTTCCAGATGGACCACGCGAAACCCTCTCCAGTCCACACACTGGATTCCATGTTCCCAGCCTGTCTTCACGACACCATGTGGTTTCAAGATGAAGATGACACTGTTTTTCTGCTTTGTTTTAGATGAGTGCTTTAGTTCTGTTGACCATTTACCCTTCTCCTTTTATTTTGTATGTAGCATTAATTCTACTACTTCATCCTTAACAGACACAAGTCTTCCTGGGAACTGCAGTGGTACAGTCGATTCCCTCTGTACCAACAGCTTGAATTGCACTTAGAAAATAAATGCCTTTTATCATAGACCAAGTAGCCATAAGACAGTAGCATGGTAATTAATGTCTAGGTATGTGTCATGCTACCTAAGACCGTCACCTTAAACAGCACCGCTTGGAGATCAGTATAACAAGGATCATCTCCTGCAAGTCTCCAGTACCAGTAGGTTTAGTTGATGGCAGACTAAGTGCATTTTAAAATAATCGACACAGTATATGCTATAAAGTATATGCTTATAGACCTAAAACGTAGCAGAAAGCCAGCAGCCATGAGCAAATTATACTATATTTCACTGCTGCTACTAAACTTGGTGTAGTTTCAAACGAATGCGCATGAGAAACGTCTGTGAACTGACCCACAGAGTATGTGTTGTAGCATACTACAGGACTGTAACATGATGTCCTGGACCTTGAGTGTTGAAATCAGCCTTACCATCTTTGCCGAAAACGGGGAGTCGCAGCTTTAAAGAAACATTCTGGTCAGTGAATTTTTGTAATTGGTTAATATCCTGCAGCTAAACATGTATGCAGCAATAATGTTTCAAATAAATGAATCTTGGCAAAGTGGTGAACTTTTAATCCCATGCTATTTAATTAATGGGTAAATGAACAATGTGTTTGTGAGCTTTAAAAAAAAGTCTGGTGTTGAGTTTTAGCTGCATATTATTATAATTATAATTATTATTATTTATTTTTTTTACTTTGTATCAGATACTATAGCTTCATCGAGCACACTAATTGTGCGTTCAGTGGGTCTCTTAGGGAATTTCAACAGCTACTTGGAACTTTAAATGAGCTGTATATGTTTAACTGATGTTTTTTTCCCACAGAGTTTTAGAGGTTTAAGAGTTGGAATCATGCTGGTTTAGTAGTGCAAGTTCATCATGCAATCATGTCTAGCTAAGTTGTAAGTAGCCTTCTTTTTAAACAAAAAGTTATCCCTTAGAATGAAATCTATCCTCTGGGGCAATTGTCTGCCAGGATTTTGTATGTTTGAGAGTATTGAATGCATAGAAATATATTAGAATAGAAATGCAATGTTTCTTATGTTTGTGTGCAATCCTATCTGATGGACAAAATACAGGTAGATAACTGAAAAAGTGGCTCATAAGGTCTCATCTAGCTAGCAGGATATGTAGGAATGCACTACGCTGCATGTTATATATAAATAACATGTTTTTCATTTTATAATTTAATTATTAACAAGTAAAACATTCCCACTTTAATGTTCTCCAACTGGTTGCTATGTCTCAAATCCAGTGTTAATACCCTATTGTGAACAGTTTTCTTTGTCACTATCTATCTCTACTTGTCACTTGACAATAAGTGAGCCCATATATTTTTTGGTTTTGTAATTTGCACCTTGTGGAGACTGTCCAGGTTATTCTTTGTGTTGCACTTTGTAAGCTTTTCTTCAGAATTCGGGAAACAAAATAATGGTACTTGAGGCCCTCATATTTCTGTTATTTCATACATGATTACTACTGTACCCTGTGAGTATTGGCAATAAACCAGCCAAGTCATCAGGAAACATTTCTCAGCACAGGTATATTGTATGGAACCAGAATATTTTTGTAACTACAGCAGTATTAAAGAAGTAAACATATGGTTCTCATATGTTTGTTATTACTGATAGGATACTTATCACATAAAATTGAGATTTCATTTTCTGTAATATTGCTGACAATTTGTAGTCCTGTATATAATCCGGGCATATGTAAAAATAAAAATGTAATGCAAAATGAATTGGATTTTTCTTTGTATGGAGCAATATTGTTTTACCAGCAGATTGTTTTATGAATATAATAGTAAGGTATGCTAATGGTTGGTCTTTAGCCACCGATTAGTTTACCCTGTTGAACCTTACCTAAAAGGAAAGTGGGAAATGTTTGTTTTTATTGTAGTCACTGTAACAAGGTCATCGCTGGAGTTTTTGCTAAAATTGACAAACCCTGTGTTGTCTTGGCTGGGTGTTTAGGGTCCCCTTCTAACACAACAACAACCCCTTGCCTCAGTCTGAGGTTCTGAGCACTCCAGAGTAGGTTTTTGTCAAGGATATATTGGTACTTCGTTCATCTCTACCTCACTCTTGACTCATCTCCCTGCTGCTGAAAAACATCCTCACATGCTGCCATTAACATGCTTCATCATAAGGAAGACTAGCTAGGGAATGAGCGGTGCTGGCTTCCTTTAAAACTGAAGTTTGTAATTCAGGCCATAGACTTTACAGTGACTTATGTCTGGCCACAATAATTAAGGCCTGATTGCTGCTGAGATGGTTGTCCTGGAAAGTTCTCCCGTCCACACAGACAATGTAGCTCTGGCAGTGTGACCATAAGGTTCTTGGTTTCCACTGACAATTGCCCTCCGATGTTCTTCTGATTGCTCTGTTGGGCTGCCATCTCAAGGATGTGTTGTTGGCTCTGAACTTCCATTTAAGAATTATGGATGCCACTGTGTTCTTGGGTACCTTCAATGCTGTAGAAATCTTTCTTTACCAGAGCTGTGCTTTGACGCAATACTGACCTGGTGCTTTATGGAGAATTTCTTTGTCGTGGCTTGATTTTTGCTGACTTTATGTAGACCGGTGTGTGCCTTTCCAAGTCCTGTCCAGTGAATTGAATTCACCACAGGTGCTCCAATCAAGTTGTAGAAACATCTCAAGCATGATCAATGCAAGTTGGATGCATCTGAACTCTTTGAGGTTCTGAATACTTTCTGAATGCATTGCACATAGTAAAATACAACTGCTATTCCAGAGAAAGATGGAACTACCGAATAGTAATATGAAGGCGTTGAATACTTGTGCTAAGTGATATATTTTGATTTTAATGCAGTTAAAAGATGTTTAGACTGGGACATAGCGAACTGAAAGCACCTTAGGCTTGGCCACTCAGAGGTTGGTTTAGCTTTCTTGAACATTCAATGGATTGTGGAAATAGTAGTTCTGACACTTGTCCCATCTGGGTATATATGCTATAATAGGCACTGTTCCAGCATGGGCAAACGTTGAGGCCATCTCCATGTTGTAGTCCATTTTGATACATTGTTAATCAGCTGATCTCTACCGATGTCCTTGTCATCAGAATGGATCAGCACATTAAATAATTTGGGAGTCCCATCATTATTGATTGCAAAGAAGTGTCATTTTTTTTTCAAATAAAGAACTACATTAGGCTGCTGATTGTTCAGGTAGCATGGTGTATTTAGTCGTTTCCTCGTCTGGTAGCTTGTTAGCTTCCTTGACAGGGTTAGGGACGTATAGGCCCATAAGATATATTAGTCATTAAAGATGTGCCTTTGTGACTTGCAGAGGTATGTTATTTTTGTAATGTCAGAATTGTGCACTTTAAAAAATAAATGCTGAAACAATGTCAGCGAATACCTCACAGCAAGTTTTATTTATACATCCAAAAACAAAAGATCAAATTTTATCACACTATATACAGATATTACATACAGTGTTTATACACATATTACATCATTTGTACACAAGAAAAATATACATAAAAATGTAAACCTTTGTATACAAAAAAATACCTTAGACAAATTAAACAAGGACCAATAACAAAAGGTGACTAGATTATTATTAGCTCATCCTATCATCTTTAAAAACAGTAATACAGTACATTCAATGAATATAGGAATTTGTCAGCCATCTCTCTGATTTCAAGCAGTTACAAGTGCTTACAGAGCCCTGTTGAGTCTTTTCAATATGGTTGGTGGGGAGACTAACTGCACTGCAATGTTTCTAATCTCATGCTTTGTGAATACAGCAGTATCACCTTGCTTGCACAAATTCAAGAAAACATTCCAGCCCACCCAACACCTAGGGGCTGTACATCTAGGAATGACAATGCTGTGGTCAAGCAAAAGAAAATGAAACTTGAAGTCTGCTCTGGTATTTTCTCCAATTACAGTGTTTTCTTTGGAACTGGGAGAATGAACTGGGCCTTCTCGCAGTTGGAATTTGGGCCTGCTCGGTTCTAAACAATCTGCGTGCAGTTAGTGACAGCTGTTAGTTTTCTGTATCCTGACAAAATCAGTTGAGAATGTATGCTGTGTTCCAAATCCAAACTGATTACAGGTGCTGTTATGTATATCCCCATTACTTGCAAAGAATAAAATGGTAAGAATTGTAAGCAATGCTATATTTGAGTTTACTGCTAGTAGGAGCAATCCAGTAATTATGATTGGGAAATGTGGCTTTGCACTCAGATGTAAGGAATCTCCATGCAATCCAATCTTTCAGCAGCAACTGCTTGTCTGAGTTTAATAGCTATCAAAAATACCACCTTAATTTAGAAATGTGTTTACCTAAACGACAAAGTGTGAACACAAAACATTGATCATTCCACTTTGAAGGGACATTACAACAGTTTTGATAGCCATTAAAAGAAGAGAAATGTTTTCCACAAAACAATTTCCATCGAGCACTTTGCAAATGACAAGATTATTTTTTTTAACTTCATTTTCAATCCATTGCCACTCGTTAACTCACCAATAAACCCCAATGTAGAGATGTCTACCCTATAAATATAGGAAAAACCTAATTGTCTGAGTATCATTCTGTTCCTTATAGAAAAATAAAATAAAATTGGTACTCATGGTTTACTGCTGTAATAACTTATTAAAACCAGTTAGGCAAGAGTCTGGTAGATCCCATACTCTTTCCCTAACCAAACAGTTAACATAGTTAACAAGAGACCCATGCTTCTTTGACCTTAATAGTCACCTGATAAGAAGTTCTGATTACAACAGACAGTGCTATACCTCAGAAATGCTCATTGCACCAGTTTACACCAATGAAGTCACACAACCACACAAATAGCCAGCTAACAGAAGGTAAAACAAGGGGGCCATCATTTCACATCCATATACCCATCCACTGTATCCACACCCACCGCTTGATCAGTGATGGATGACTTTCTCCTGGTCCTCACTACGTTCCGATATTGAAGACAGATTCCGCCGCCCACTCCCCCCCACAGGGCTCCTGAAGTACACAGTGTTTCTCTCATAGGAGGGACGGGCCACATGCATTCATGTCCCTTTAATAGCCTTGGTACGACAAGCCCAGAAAATTGAGAAAAGTGGACACCGAAGTTCCTGGATTTGGCCATTACTCTTGCAATAAGGACTGACGATTTCCTCTCTCAATTTGTGACTCCTCATTATGACCCAAGAGAAGCTTCCTGACCTCTTCACTGGTCTGCTACAAATAGTCTAGGTCTCTACTCGTTGGACAAACAGCTTAGCCTTAATTTAGGACAAATGGTTTGACACGGATAGTCGTACAGGCTCAAAAATATTTCTGGTCCACAGCGGTTTGGAATACATAGTGAAGGTACATTAAGTGGAGACCAATACAATACATTACAACACTGTGACAAGAAAGTATGTCAATGTGTTTATTGCTTAAAGTAACACGATTTAGCCTACCTTCAACTGTCTAATAGGCCACCCATAACAAGTCCCAAACCAATAGTGAGGACAAAATATCTTTTACGTTTCTGAGTAAACCGATAAGAGCGAATATATACAGTATAAAAACAGCTGATTAAAAGTGGTTTGGCGAAATTCTGTCTTAAGTTGTGGAGGACAGGACTACTTCATGATACAATTTTACAGAGAAATGTCCTCTGTTGCTTCATAATGGGCCACACTCACAAAAAGATCTACCCTAGAATCTCTTTCAAAAGTTGAATGGAACAGTGTACGAGGAACAGATGAACCAATGCAATGATCATAGCAAAGCAGGATATAGTTGATGGCTGTAAGACAAGACTAAACTGGCAATACAAAAAAAACAGACCACTGATTGAGGCTTTGTCACAGAATTCTCTAGCACTGTTGCTCTCACTAAGACAGGGAATCTCACTTTCCTCTAACGCTCCTCCACAACAGTCCGTGTTCCTACTGAGCCGCCTCCCTCCACACAAACTCTGCCCAACACCTCCCCCTGCTGGCGAATTCCCGGCGCTGCATTCAAGTCAATCTACTGGACCCTAGCATACCATTGCGGTCGGCCGACGGACGACACCCTCACCAACTCATTACACAGTTAAGGAATATCTGAGTATGTGCAAATTCGGATAGAATAGTGCACCGTTACCACATTGCACACTTGAGCAGATGGAAGTAGGCTGAAAGTGAATGGACAGCGTGGAGTCCCCGTTTAGACCTGCAGTCCCTGTACTGTGCACAACGTTCTCTCAGTTACTGTGTGGAAAGGGCGGTGTTGCATTGTTGGCACTTGCAGCGGTGGCACTCGCTATGGAGAAGCCAGTAGGAGGCGCTGTGGAGCTGTGACTGGGCTGCACGTCCTTGGGGATGCCACTGTGTGAGGCCAGCTGGTGGCCGAAGGCAGCGCTGAACTGAGGGAGCTGCTGCTTGGGCTGGGTGGAAGCCAGGAGGTCGGGGGGCGAGGGGGCGGGGGGAGCAGTCGAGCCCGTCAGGCCGCTCTGGGGCATTGCTGAGAGGGCAGCCATTGGCTGCAGAGTGACCGAGTGGGAGGTGGAGCAAGGGGGAGTGGACAGTGATGTGGATATGAGGTGGCCCTCTGGTCCCATCAGGTTGCCGAACTGGGCGGGATCCGTGAGGGGCAAGGGGAGGTTGTTCCAGGAGGAGCGCGGTGGGCCCGGTACCCCACTGAGAGGGACCTCCAGCAGGAGGCGAGAGTCAGTCTGAAAGGAGGTGGTGTGGGGGGAGGACATGTGGTCACTGTAGGGGGATGGCACATGCTCACTGCTGTAATGGCTGCCTTGTGGAGACGAGGTGGGCACCTCGGGCTTGGCCAGGAGGTGGGGTGGGTGTGTCCGGGGGAACGTCCGCTCCGACAGGGGGTTATGTGCAACAGCGGGGGCGGAGGTTGTGAGGCTAGGCCCCGAGGGAGGGGGCAGACCCTGGGCGGGGGGCTGCTGAGGTGACGCCACAGGGGAGAAGTGACCCCCAGTAGAGTGCAGCAGATTGTCCTCCAGCTCCAGGCTGGAGAAGTTCTCTGGGGGGATGCGGCCGTTGAGCAGGTCCCCCATCCCCCCCGACTGAACACCGGGACCAGGGAACACTGCCGCCATGGCCCGGTGATCCACCCCGTCGGCCTGCGCCAGATCCCCCATGGAGGTCAGGCACACCAGGGAGTCAGGGTAGGAGCCCATGAGCCCCGCCTGTAGGGCCCGAACCAGTTCCTCAGCCTCCTCTGTGGTGGGAAGCAGCTCCCCATTCTTACCTGAAGATAGAGACATATGTTACCCAAATGCCCTGGGAATACAAACCTTCCTCGTTGACGGACACTTGGTTGTGTGAGCCGTCTGCTCTTTCACCTGTTCAAACATTTAATGAATAGGCACTAGAGTGGTGAAATCCGTTCCGCACATATACATCAGACGTACCTTCAAATAAGTCAAAGTCCTGTAGGTCGTCTGGGAGCCTGGGTAACACGTCTGAAAAGTCCTCCTGATTCAGCTCCAGGTCGTTTGGAATGTCTGCCATGTCATTGATGTCATCGGGGAGTTCATCTGTGCTCAGTTCAGGCGTGGAGGGGCTCCTGACACAGAGGAAACCATGACATTATCAGCAGAGGTCTACACGAGAAGAAGCACATAACAACAAGTTGAGACTAAAGTTGGATGAGGATAAGAAACAGACTGGGACCGACCTGACGCTGGCCTGGGGGGGTATGGACAGGCTCGAGGAGGATGGCATTCCCAAATTCCCCTGGGGCAGCGCCGGTGGGATGGGCTTCTGGGGTCGCCATGGCCCTCTCCTCCTCTTCTTCTTGTGTTTCTTGGTGAGTGCCGGAGGTTTGGTCTTCTTACGCGGCTTCCTCTGCTGCTGTTGCTGGTGCTGCACTCTCCTGTTACCATCGCCACGCAGGAAGTTGTCCTACAGGAAAACAGACATTTCGTAAGTATAGCGTTACAAAGCAGATACTGACCCATTACCACAACAGTGAAGTGTTCACATTCCCCATGTACTGAGTGAGTGGCCGGGCAACACAAAACTCCCTGCAGCAGCTAAACACTAAGCAGCCCCAACAGGTGTTGGCTTCTCTTCCACAAAGCATCTGGATAATCCCTACTAAACGGTACAATTTGTCCCAAAAATTGAAGGGTTCTGTCTGACTCGTCCTAAAAATGCAGCCCACACTTTGGTAGGGCAATTTGTTTCTATGAGTCATACTGATTGGTTGAAGAAGGTCCAATCGCTGATGTCGGTTTTGCACAACACGTCATCACTGCACTGGAGCAACACTTCATGTACAAAAGTTTTCTGGTAACTTACAGAGAAGGAACTCACCATTTTTTTGGCATGCTCTTCACAGAGCGGTGTCTGATGCGTGATGTCAAACACAGGGATGGAACACTGCTGTCCATCGGCGAATTTGGCTGTGCAACTGGAGAAAAGCTGCTGGGAGCGATTCAACAGAATGTCTGCCGAGGAACTGTGAAGGAACACTCCAATGGAAGAGACAGAGGATACGCTCAACAAACAGGTCTTAAAAACAGCACCCAAAGCGAGTCACTTAGCTATGCTCGGTTACAGCATGCCTTGAAGCTCCACTAATAAATGATAGTATGTTGCCAACCGCTACGTGCGCCATGGAAAAAGGCGGCGAAAAGGATACGCTGGAAACAGTGTCGGGTGAAGGGCAGAGCTTGGCTGCTGCAGGCCTGGCCCTTGGTGCTTCCAGTGCAGATACCAGTCTGTGTTTCCTGCTGCCTCGGCGCACTGAGGAAAGACAGACCCACTCTTAGGACACGAGCACAGCGACTCTCACTCGGCCCTTTGCAACACCACTACCATCACCGGGGTTAGGACTTCCTCCTGACCATGCGACTGGGAAACATATTCGCGTGTAATCTAGGCTCCGGGTGAAACGCATGACGCCAATTGATATGATTGTCATTCATGACTTGACATTTGTTATTGACAGACGCTATTACAGGAGTCTAAACAGGTCCATCAGGCTTAGAGGCAGACGGAGGGTTAAGACCGGGTACCTTGACGAGGTCTGGGACACGGTGTGCAGCTCCTGGATCAGCTGGCCAGCACAGTCCGGGTCTTTACTGGCGGCGTGCAGCAGGGCTTTGCGGAAGGCATAGCGGTATCTCTTCTGGCGCATGGTTGCCCTTTCCTGCCTGCACAAGTGCTTGTATTTTTCCTGAAGGTACGAGCACAGCCGAGCGAGCCGCGTTCGCCGCGAGCTGCCTGCCTCTCCGTCTGAACTGTGGGGCCAAAACAAACAGGTCAGAAACCAATCCAGCGGTGTACTGAGCCGTCACACACGGATCGCTGCGGCACTGAATCCAACCCACAACTCTCAGTCAAAACTCTCCCTCCCCACTGTCTCGGTGCCCCCACCCCCCAAAAAAAATGCCTTTGCCTATATCTAAAAAGAACCAGTCGCCATGTCAGATTTCACAATCAGCCTGACAAAGAAGGTGATAAGAAGCAGCTTACGGGTCCTGCAGACGTCCTTCCTGTAGGCTCCAGGCGCTGTGATATGGTGGAATTCTCTCCGCCTCCACTTCATCGTCCTCTGAACTGTCTTCCGACCAGTCCAGCCCTGTACGAAGACAACCTGTTATCACAGCCGCTCTAGATTTCCACCACTGTACACAACGCAAATACGTGACTAATAAATCCGACCGAGCGGGAAACACGAGAAGAGAGAAGATGTACCGAGGTGTGGGAAGAGGTCTCCGTGCTCCTGATGTCTCTGAGCGACAAGCTGCACCAGATGATGTAATCTGGCCAGGCAGACAGGGGGAGGCAAAAAGACAGCCGGGCACATGGTCACCGCATGCCGGTTCGCGCTGTCCCAGGTGCCGGGCGGCAGGGGCGTGGCAGTGAATGGAGCTTTCCTGCTGAAGGGAGGACAGGAGGATTGCGCCGGACTGGGAGCAGTGTTTGGGGGCAACCCGGGAGGCAGAAAGGCTGGAGACTGAGGTGGAGCAGGCTTGCATAATAAACCCTGCTGCTGTCCTGGGAGGACAAAGGAGGGCACGGCTGAGTGCTGGAGGAGACCGCTCTGCTGCTGACGGGGAAGGTGGGGATGGAGGGGCGAGGACGGGTGCACGCGGGGCACAGGAGAGGGTCTAAAGTGCTCTGGAGGAGGTTGGAGGTCGGTGTCCTGATGGTGGTGCTGGATTTTCTGACTGAGCACCAGCCGACTGTGTATCTTCTTCCTGACGGAGGAGCCCTTCCGAGGAGGCCCCTCTTCTCCGTCTGTGTCCTCCTCGTAGAAGGCGAAGGGGTCCAGGTGCTCCCCATCCGGAAGGGGTATCAGACGGGTACAGGGTGGGGAGGGTGGCAGCTCGTCCAAGCCATTGGCAGCCTTCAGCGCCAGTGAGGGAACAGTTATGTTAAGAGCCACTGATTCCAGGTGAGGTCGTGAGCGCATGTCATCCAGCGCGTCATGCTTCTTCTTCCGCTCCTTCTTGGGGATAAACCCAAGAACTTGGAGGTGGCTGTTACAGTATCTGGCGAATCAACAAACATTTTTAAAATGCTGTCCACAACAATGACCTCAGCACTGAGAATTTTTTTCTATTGTAACTCACCTGCGGTCCTCAGACTTGGGGATGGGGTTGGTGCATCGTTGGCTGTTGTACTTGGCCACATATTCACATTGCTTGAAGGGGGCAGTTTTATCCTCCAGGACATGACGGATACAAAAGGCATAGCCATTAAGTCTGCGCTGCTTGCAGAGCTTTGGGCTGTATGAGCACAATGGCTTATTGTCCACCTCAGAGAAGTGTATGTGTTTGCCCTCATACATCACGTGACTCTTGTCCTTGAGAACATCAGCTGATGGGAGAGGAAGAAGCCAGGGAAAACCGTGAGTCTTACATCACGCACAGTAATCACAGAGACTGCCCTGAATACGCAAACAAGACAAAAACAGAAACACTGAGGACACAGAGGAAAACATTTACAACACTTCTGTAACACCTATGTTTTGATTGTTGCTAGCAACATTCCCAAGTATAATTCATTTACACGCACATATTTCAAAAACATTTGGATTATGTTACAAGAAGTTAGACTTGAGATCCATCTCTTAACTTCAAGTGAGATTTGTTTTTGAACCAATGACAGGGAAATTTGTCTTGAGACAGCAGGTGTAGAAAGCTTTCCCCATACCTGTGGCTACTGGACACTAAATAAATGTGCATAAGGATGCCTTCACACTTCAGTTGACAGTTACATCCAAGTACTGGACGTGGACACTACAGTACTCACTGTATTGTTACATTATAATTTCCTCAACAGAAGTGTCATTCGTTATTTACCTATTTAACGTTAGAGAACGTTGAATTTCATTTGGTAGGAGGAAGTGCATAGCTAACTTACATTCATGCATGCAAACGTGTATACGTCTTGTGCATTTTTTTTAAATATAAAGCCAAATTAGCACGTTTTGCTAGGTTACGAGTTAGTTAGCTAGTTACGTAGCTAGCTAATCATTTGCAACCCGACGCACATATTAGCTAGCTAGCTAATAGCTATCAAAACAAACGGCTATCTGATGTTAGCCTATGTAGCTATTTATGTACCTACCTAGCTCATGTAAAATTGCAACCTAGTCAGGTGATGTTAGCTAGCAAGTTTGCACTGCTAATCAGTCATATTCTGGGAATGTCAAACACCTCAGCGTACATAACCACAATGTATATTAAATTGCCACTGTAGCTTACTGTCTTGTGATATAGGTTGTTAGCTAGAGAGCATATTCAGTATTAGCTTGTTAACTAACGTTACGGTAGCTAGCTAGCTACGCTAAAAACACAAACATAGCGTTACAGTAGCCAGGAAACGGAAACA
>JACXGJ010015840.1:0-13069 GCA_016801105.1 Esox niger | reverse complement strand
TACATCATACTGTAAAGACCTGTATTACCTTCATGTCCAGGATGATACTGTAAAGACCTGTATTACCTTCATGTCCAGGATGATACTGTAAAGCATTACATCATACTGTAAAGACCTGTATTACCTTCATGTCCAGGATGATACTGTAAAGACCTGTATTACCTTCATGTCCAGGATGATAGTGTAAAGCATTACACACCACTTCCGAACCAGTCTTCTAGCAATGCAGAGTGGAAGGATCCCAACTATGTTCACTTGGGGGCGCCAGACAACAATGACTCAATCCACTGAGTCCAAACAAGACCAGGGTTGAATCTCAAATCACATACTACAAGTACGTTCTTTGTGGATGATGGTAAAGTACGTAGTGTTTAGTACACAGGAAACTATTGTCAATATTGGGAGGGACTGGGACAGACTACCTCGTCATAATATTGTGTCTTAACATTAGATCAGTGTCACGCATTAACATTACGCTAAGTTTGGGTATTTTGCTAGACACCATTAGGCGTTGTGTTAAATTGACTAATGTTTTTATGAACTTTACTTCCACCACAAATAGCATCTATGAAATGCATGGCTTTTGCCACTGGCCATTTTAACAGCGTATTAACCAGTATTAAGTCTACTAGAATCTACTTACTACTTGATATAGCCATAGGAATTGAGCATGTGCTAGCAAGACTGAAGACGAACTTTACGGAAGTGCCAAAAACTGCAATTCATTGAATTGCCACTTGAGGCTGGCTGAACAGGGGAGCAATCTCCATAGATCTCTATGGCAAAATTCCCACATTTTCAGGAGAAATAAAGATTTTTACAGCCTGGTTCACAAAATGGTTTTGGTGTATATTGCTTTTATTTTCCCCTTTTTGACAACTTATAATTAGGGGGCGTGAGATATTGAGTGACAGGTGTGGTGCTCTCACTCATGTCTTTGTCCTGGTATCGCCTCAGCTAACTCCAGTCACTAACAATTAACGTTATAATCAAGTGACATCCAAATAATTTTTTAAATGCTGAAGCATTTTAAGCATTTAAGTTGTGTTTCAGGTTAACTTGCCTCAAGTGTAAGCTGTCAACGTTACGGTGACCGGCTAGCAACGAAAAGTAGCATACTGGTAGTATTCAGCCTAGCTTGGTATCTTGGCACCCACGCCGCACCTCTTTGCCTATTTTTGGTTATCCGGGAGTTAGGCTGAAGGACGCGCGGCTAAGATGGCGACGACCATCTCCGTCAAAAATGAGCTTCAAAACGTGTGTTCAGAAACCTATTGGTGACGTCATAGTTACTACGTCCATATTTTTTAACAGTCTATGGAAAATCTTATTAAAAGAAGTAGAAACAGCCTACAGGATTGCGCAAACTATTTCCTGCCTATAAACAACTTAAGTAGCGAGCTTCAAATCCCTACAGCTTGTAGCTAATCCAAAAACGGTTAGGACTAATATATTGTAAAACGTAACACTTTCAGTGGGCATATCAATACAGTTTGAAGTCAAACAATAGCCCCATGTGCATGTGAGTAAAGCAACATTCGAAATGGCATATTTTACCATATACTACAATATGCAGATTTATTTAAAGATGCTTACTTTTACGATCCAGTCATTTGTTTCTGAATGAGCTACAGCGTTAACTGCATGAGCTACGGCATTGGCTCACAATTTGTAATTTGACAATTGAAAATACATTTCAGAAATTATTTTTATTGAAAATTCTAACAGAATGAAAGTTAGAAACATAAAATATGTATGCTTATTCACCATACATTGAATAGAACTACGAAACGCCAAAGGGGTCAGAATTAATGCGTTCAGAACGTAATTGTTAAACACCTGCACCTGCAATCTAAGAGCCTACGGCTGTTAAGCAAACGCTATATATAAACGGCTAAAAATGCAGCCAACGCCCGCTAAAGTAACTCCTGCGCCTGTTAGATAAACGTCTACACCTATTTCCAACGCCTGCTACATGAACGCTTACAGGTGCAAACATTTGTCTGATTAAATATGCACAACTTACCACCATAACATGCTCTACCTTGTATTATGAAACTATAGCACTCACTCTAGCATTCATGACTCGGAAGAAAACTGGCTAGTTTGCTAGTCTTCTGAGAAAAAAACGAGACAATTCAAAATTTCATTGCCTAGCAGTGTACGTGTTCACCCCAAAACAAATTCCCCGTTGTTGCAGTCAACGTTCTCAACATGTTTCTTGTCTTTTCAACAAAAAAATGTAACACTAAAGAAAAAAGTATACAGTTAATGTCAAATGTCATTTGGAAAAAATCATGAGGACTGCTGTCATACATGACTTGCTGGGCACCACTTGACAATACACTAGAGATGTGCACGTTAGTGTCGTTTTGAACGAAGCTTTATTTAGTAAATTGTATCGTTCATTCAAACGTTTGACAGCGGATTACGACAACATGATCACTTGCTTCATACCCGGTCCTCCAAATCAGTTCTCCGATAAACTTCTATGTGCATTCGCAGAGAAAAATAGATCATCATAAAGACATGTTTATAACTGATAATTGAACGCAGACTATAATCATTAATATAGTAAGTTGATAACTGATGACATAAAAAAAATATGAAAACGTGAACGGAACCGCTTCTTTTGCCTAAGTAAAAAAGACTTGAACGACTGACTCGGTCAGTTTTATCGTTCTATTGAACTGTTGTTCGGTTCATTTGAACGACTGGCAGCGGATTTCTACCTCACCACGGCACACGCTGTTAGTTTTACATTTGCAAAGAAAAATATACGAAGACAAAAGCATAATAAAGAGATGTTTGTAACAGGTGTTTGGACATATGGTTGGTCTAAATTAATGAATTTCGTAGTTGATTTTTGATTGTAATGATAAACACAGATAAAATCATACATTGTAAAATGACTCGGTCAGTTTTACCGTTCAATTGAACAGTTGTTTCGTTCATTTGAACGTCTGCCAGCGGGGTTTTACCCTGATCGCTGGCTTCCAGCTGAGTAGCCTACACTCCGCCTAACAGCTGTTAGTTCTTAAAGAAAAGTTGATCAAGAAAGTAGCAACGGAAATACATGTTTGCAATAAATAATTGGACGCATAGCGTACAGTAAATAATGTAGTATTTGATTTTTTTTATAGAGATGACAAGTTATTGATTTATTGTAGGAATTCATGACTCAAATGAACGAAATGAATCTAACCTTTCACTGAACGTCTCGAAAAGATCCGAGTCAGTACGCTGAGTCGAACTTCACATCACTACAAGATACACAGCGTCTAAGGAATTAAAATTTTTAACATATTTTTCTGGACTATTTCATACAAAATAAACCAAATTCTTAACATACGTAAGATAACATACGTAAGATATACAAGGAAGATGATAGTTTACAGGTTAGTGCAGGCTGTTGAATTAACGAGAAGTTATTCTAGGCAGAAAAGGGTAATGCCTCTGTCAGAGGCTGGGAACAGCTGGGATCTGGTGGAATTCCTGCTGGAGTGGCCTGTTCGTTGGGAGGTTTCAGGTCATTTGGGCCAAGCTTCTTGTCTCACCTGTCGTATACCACAGTGGCTTTGAGACACTACAGTTCTACACTGTTCACGACCTGTTTCGCTTGTTGGTCTTGTGTTTTATTAAAGGGGATGTCGGAGTTAGCAGCGAAGCATGTACCAAATAATCAGGATGTGGCCCTTGCTATTAGCGTCATTTCCTTACTCTTATCACCTGTTTTCTCTCTCAGCCCTTTGGGCCTACATTCTTCTTTAGCCAACAATGTATTAAGTTTAGGTCAAAGTTGGACTCCAGTCTCTTTCTGCTCAGCCAGGCCTTAAAAACATTACTGTTTGGATTCCTGCGCAACAAAAAACCTGCACTGAAGGGGTAGCAGCAGACAAGCCTTTATCACAGAGGATCCAGGGAACTAACACACCCAAGCTGACTGCGGTTTAATACCGCTGTTGGGATTTGTTCTACCTGGATCCTCTAATATGATTGGGCTGTATGTGTGGAGATAGAGATCATGTAAGGTGGCGGAGAACATTCTGGCCCGATGCAGAGCTGCCGGGTTGCCAGGGTGTTGATTTGAACTCAGCTTACCAATACACCTGGAGAGAGGTCCAGGGAGGCATACGGGGAGGACGTCCAGGGAGGTACAGGGAGAGGTCCAGGGAGGTACGGGGAGGACGTCCAGGGAGGTACGGGGAGGACGTCCAGGGAGGTACGGGGAGGACGTCCAGGGAGGTACGGGGAGGACGTCCAGGGAGGTACGGGGAGGACGTCCAGGGAGGTACGGGGAGGACGTCCAGGGAGGTACGGGGAGGACGTCCAGGGAGGTACGGGGAGGACGTCCAGGGAGGTACGGGGAGGACGTCCAGGGAGGTTAGGGTAGGACGTCCAGGGAGACATCCGGGGAGGCGTACGGCAGGCACGAGGAGGCGTACGGCAGGCACGAGGAGGTGCTCTTATGTCACAGTAATTCAAACTGACTGCAGAACATACTGCTGTACTGGCATGTGACAGCTAATGTTATTTCATGCTATTGTTTTTCCAAGCATGTGACCTACACAAAGTCAATGGCAGCTTTTCTATGTTGTTTATTTTTTACAAACACATGTTTTGAAAAGAAGTATTATGAGAATATTGGTCCTGTTCATTGAAGCCTTCACCGTTGAAGCACAACAATTAAAATAACATTCACATTTCATAAATATTTGAAAAAAATATCTAAACATTACCATTTGAGCCATACAAGGCCACATATAGATGAACCTAACATTCATTTACATAGAACACAATGACAGAATAAAGATTAGAGATGTAAAACAATGGACTATAGAAGATCTTTTCCAACACTCAGTTAAGACAAGATTTCCTCCTTTATACACATTGTTGGCTCCACACCATTAACAGTGATTTGTGATTGAACCAACGTATTTGTGACATTTCTAAGGCACAAACATTGTCTGTGCTAAAAGGAGCATGTAGGTTTTAACATGCTCAAGCCACTAGAACAACAACATTGTAAACAAAACATCACAATGAACTGAAATGCACTTTAAATGCTTATCATTTCTTAAGAAATACCTTTACAACTTTTTTGCCTGTATAAACCGAAGAAATCATATACTCTCTGTATTTTTGTTTTAAAACAGACAGGTTTGTTTAAAATTACATCCAAAATAAGAACTAATACTGGATGGCATCTGTATTACGGACCGACAGCAAGAGAGCAAACCTCTAGTGTGGGTATTGTAACGTCAGCACACAATCAATTATATGGTCTTCAAGTGAATAACAACCTCATTACAACAAATACAGTTGATAACTTAACTTGCTTATCACAGTGGTGTTAGGTTGAAAACTGTACAGGCACTTAATGTTGTAAAACCTGTAAAGGCTAAAAGCCACTCCGACTATCAAACACGTTTAACTATAGAATTTCTTCTTTGTTTAGCTAAAAATGATAACTATTATTTATTTACATTACAAACACAGCACTGTAGACACAGCAGTAGGCTGTTGTGGAAAACACCACTGTCGAAGTGCAGAAAGATGGGCAGTCTAAAGGAGATGATTCAATATGTGCTAACGCTGCTACGTGTGTTTGAAAACAGTGAGTTTGAAAACCAAGAATGTTGGTTAGGTTTGGTTAGGCTACAACGAAACAAAGGAAACTGAATTAGAAATTAAAAAGATTTACTGTTAAATTGTTTAAAATCAAAGATTGGAAAGTGTATAGACGTTTCATTTAATGACGGGCTGTTTGGCATAGTAATTATTAAAAAACCTTCCTTTTCAAACGGTTGAAAAGGTCTTTTGAGACCTTTCTGAGAGGTGAACATAGCAGATGATCATGATGCATCTGACATGAGTCATTCTGATTGGTTGGGTGGTGTACTGGCACAGAAACCTGAAAATGGGTTGCAAATAATTCATATCATTACTAATATAGTGCAGCATTCAAAACATACTGAAGGGGCAACAGGTAGAATAACAGATAGAGCAACTAGATCAAACGCCCAAGGCAGCAAGGTCATTTATATCCCTGAGCCAGACAGTTAGCCCTATCTTCTCCCAGTTTGTTACTGCAAATATAAATGTGTTCTAAAACTGCCTGTTGGTAATGAGACTGACCGGACAGTCAGGCTGTCTATGGTGGTCTGCAAAGCTTGAACCAGTCGCAAAGAGAGGCATCAACTGAAATCATGAAGTCGGTTTCCATTTTCATGCAAAACAGCATTTTTACACATCATAATGGCCATCATCACTAAGTTTGTGTTTTTTTTAAATGTTGGTTAAGAAAAAGATATAACAGCATTCAGTTATCTGTAAGCTTTCCAGGCCTCTCCAACCACAGCTCTAACCCTCACCTGAACATTTACGTTCTAGATACAAACGAAGTATGAAACCCTATCAAGGTGTTGCACACTGATCTTTTCTAGTGCAGCAAACAGTGAACTGCAAAGACCTTTTGTCCATTTTGCATTTGAAATATACAGTCTGTTGTCAATCCACTACAGACAGATTCAACCAATGGTCATTTAACAACCCACAGCCAACCAATCACAGCAAGCCCTCTATTACAGAAAAACATGTAACAACCCGCAGTCAACCAATCACAGCAAGCCCTCTATTACAGGAAAACATTTAACAAAACACAGGCAAGTTTCAGGAAGTGCTGCTTCTCTTCCTGGTTCTGGGACGTTTCTTCATGATCACCTCCTCCTCCTGGTCACTCTCACAGTCTCTCTAGAAGTATGAAACAACAGGCCTCAACCATCAGCTGTAAACAAAGATGGAACTCAAGAAGTTCAGCAGTGGTCAGCACGGCCCCACAGACAGCCAGGACAAAAAAAGAATGAACTCATACAAACCTCATCCTGGGCTGCCAGCTTAGGGTTTCCTTTCTTCATCATACGAGTTAAATGGTTACAGAGGGCTACAATCCTGAAGGAGAGCTGAGGAGGAGAGAGCGGGTTACAGAAACTAAGAACCTGAGGAGAGCTGAGGAGGACAGGGTTACACAGATTAAGAACCTGAGGAGAGCTGAAGAGGACAGGGTTACAGAGACTAAGAACCTGAGGAGAGCTGAGGAGGACAGGGTTACACAGATTAAGAACCTGACGGGAGCTGAAGAGGACAGGGTTACAGAGACTAAGAACCTGAGGAGAGCTGAGGAGGACAGGGTTACACAGATTAAGAACCTGAGGAGAGCTGAAGAGGACAGGGTTACAGAGACTAAGAACCTGAGGAGAGCTGAGGAGGACAGGGTTACATAGATTAAGAACCTGAGGAGAGCTGAAGAGGACAGGGTTACACAGATTAAGATCCCGAGGAGAGCTGAGGAGGAGAGAGGGTTACAGAGACTAAGATCCTGAGGAGAGTCGAGGAGGAGACTGTTACAGAGACTAAGATCCTGAGGAGAGTCGAGGAGGAGACGGTTACAGAGACTAAGATCCTGAGGAGAGTCGAGGAGGAGACGGTTACAGAGACTAAGATCCTGAGGAGAGCCGAGGAGAGAGGGTTACAGAGACTAAGATCCTGAGGAGAGTTGAGGAAAGAGGGTTACAGAGACTAAGGAGAGAAAGGGACAGGACTGCAATCCTAAAGGAAAGCTGGAATGGAGAGAGAGGAATATATAGAGAGACAGGGAGAAGAGGGAGAGAAAGAAAAGAGGACTATGATCCTGAAGAAGAGCAACAGAGGAGAGCGAAGTGTTTTTCTTTTAAAGGGTGCGTGTTGGTGTGTGTGGTCACCTTCCATCGTCGCCGGGCATACTGTCTTCTGAAGTTCTCTAAATTGATGACAGACTGTCTCCTCACCAAAGCCTGTCTAGGGTCCAGTGGCTGAGGGAACAACAGGACATTACTGTTATGTGACACTGCTTGAATTATGGATCTCTTTCTTACAAGAACATGATACAAATTAACAGCATTAAACAGAAATAAAGAATCGACACAAAATAACAGGATATAACAGAAATATAAATAATCGATACAAAATAACAGGATATAACAGAAATAAATACTCAACATAAAATAACGGGATATAACAGAAATAAATCCTCGATATAAAATTACAGGATATGACTGAAATAAATACTAAATATAAAATAACAGGATATTGCAAAAATAAATACTCAATACAAAATACAGAATATAACAGAAATAAGCAGTCTATACAAATTAATCAACAGTTTTTACCATCTGAATTCACATAAATAGAAACCAAAGAGAAGAAAATGTCTAAGTGATACTGACTACATTTCAGTATGTAATTCCGGGGAGTGACAAAACAATAAACTTGTCATTCAGGAAGCTCTGGAAGGATGATACTTCCAGGAAAATAAAGCAAGCAAGGAACTATGGCACAGTTAAGCCCAAAAATATTCATACCCATACCAAATTTTGAGCTGTAGTGAATTTGTATTTGACCAATAGGTTTCTTTTGGCTGTAATTGACATGAACAAGTGACAAAACACAGTAAGACATTGTGCTGGAGACACAAATGAATAACGTAGCGTCTTTAGCCATGACTTGCAGTTGATTGGTAACTGACTAGAGAACTACTGCTGTTCAGCTGTTCTCAATGTATAGGTGATTAGAATGCTCTCTCATGGTGGAAATTACACCACCATTTTAAATGGTATAGAAACTAACAAATTTGCAGCAATGTCAAGGGGTGTAAATAACGTTGGACGTGGCATATTTTTGTAAAAATGTAAAAAAAAAAACATAAATAGTGTTTCCAGCACATTTGTATCTCCAACACATTGTCTTACCGTGTTTTGTAACTTGTTTATGTCATTTCCAGTGGGAAGAAACCTTTCGATCAAATACAAATTCACTATAGCTCAAAATTTGGCATGGGTATGAATACTTTTGGGCTTAACTGTATCTGAGCTAAATCCAAACATCAAGACTATGTAGCTGACACCACAGTTCATCATTACAAAGAAACAATGTAGAGCAATGTGGATTGACAAATCAAATAAATTCACACACTGCACATAAAAAATAATTACAGAAAACACAAAACATACAAAAATGCATATTAACAAATAAATATGTTGACAAAAGAAAAAATTTTCGAGAAGAACCTCAAAAGGTTCTAATTGCACTGTTGCTGAATAGTGCCACCAGCCTGCGTTTAAAACGTTATACCCCCTCAATTATTTAATCCAGTAGTTTGGTTCTTTTATACCCGACTATCACAATGGTTCTCAAACCACAACATATCCAGCTTTGACTGTCCTGATCAGTCCTAGCATTCATGGGACTGTGTGTGTGTGTTTGTGTGTGTGTGTGTGTGTGTGTGTGTGTGGAGCCAAAACATTGCAAGCTGAATCTTTATAAAAAAGGATGTGAGTCAGGCAGTTCTCCAGGAACTGTTCACATTGGTGAGTCTCATTCAGTCAGTAAGATATCTGGTAATATCACTCAGTCAATGCTGTTGGAGACCTGATAGAGATCTGTTGGAGACCTGATAGAGATCTGTTGGAGACCTGATAGAGATCTGTTGGAGACCTGATAGAGATTTGTTGGAGCAGGAGTTAGCATCTCCACACCAAACCTTACATCCAAGCTCAAAGTCATGATTTTACAACAATAAAAACTGAATAAACTAAACAAACTAAATTGAATAAGTCAAAAAAATATTATTACTGACAGTAAAAAGAGTATTTCAAAAAGAGTCAGTTGTCCAAAAACAATGAACTGTTCACAACCTGAGTTCTCTGTTTTGCTCTTGTGAAGACTACTGTGTTCTGAGTGTAATGATTCTGTTAAGTTGAGGGAAATCGTGCGGATAACGCTTGGTCCGATAGGCGCGTCACATGACTTCTTGGACCGTGGGGTTGTATAGTTGAGTTCCTGTCAGGTACATGGCATGCTAAGATGTTTAACAGATCATAAGATGCAAACATATATGACAACAGTTGCGCAGGACGCTGACCTTCAGGGAGGGTGTTAATAGCAGAGGTGTGATAATGATTCCCAAAATACAGGGAGGGGTCTGATGACCCCCATGATGTCATCAAGTGATGACTGCTGTACCTGGTGTGAGGTTTGTTCTGGACTAAAGGTCAACATCCTTTATTGTATTGTAGACTCAGGTCTGTTTTTGCACTAGACAGATGGTGGGGTGTGACTCCCTCCTGAGACAGGTACTCTTAACCTCAACCACAGAAGATTTGACAATTGTCCAACTAGTACAATCAGAGAACAATGTTTTGATATTTGAGTAGTATCATTGAACAGTTTTTTGGTATATTGGAGTAGTATCACTGAACAGTGTTTTGATATATATCTGTGTAGTTTCATAGAACAGGGTTTTGATATAGCTGAGTAGTTTCAAAAAAGTGTTTTGATATATCTGAGTAGTTTCATAGAAGTGTTTTGATATATCTGAGTAGTTTCATTGAACTGTGTTTTGGTATATTGGTGCAGCATCACTGAACAGTGTTTTCATGTATCTGTGTAGTATCATAGAACAGTGTGTTGAGTTGTGTGGAGGTACAGACTGTATCTGGTTGATCTGCGTTAAATAATGAGGACAGATTCACTTGATGCTGTGAGCGACTGTTACAGGAGGAAGTGTTGTTTCATGTTCAGTCTTCATACTGCAAAACAGTCCACTACCCCCATCCACTAACAGACAACTAAAGTGAATCACAACAGCTGGAACAAACATAGTTACCTGTATCCAGGGGTGATTCAGTGCACCTTGAATCGTCAATCGTTTCCTGAAGAACAAAAACAAGAAGAATTCAAGTAATTAAAGGTCTGTTATTTCACAAAGTGTGTAAAGAAACAGACACAGACACACACATGTATTCCTCCTGTAGGAAAGCAGATGTTAGCCCAGGGAACATGCCCCATCCTGCTCTACACTGACAACCTTAGAGGTTCCGGTAGGACTTTGTCGTTAGGTACATTTCACCATAAGTCAACCTGCAGAGACACGCCCAGCGTGGACTACTGACGTCTGTCAACCTGCAGAGACACGCCCAGCGTGGACTACTGACGTCTGTCAACACGCAGAGACACGCCCAGCGCGCATTATTGATGTCTGTCAACACGCAGAGACACGCCCAGCGTGGACTACTGACGTCTGTCAACCTGCAGAGACACGCCCAGCGTGGACTACTGACGTCTGTCAACCTGCAGAGACACGCCCAGCGTGGACTACTGACGTCTGTCAACCTGCAGAGACACGCCCAGCGTGGACTACTGACGTCTGTCATTCATGGTATGAATGGAGAGCAGGTAACAGGAACACACCTCCACCACTGCAGTCATGTCCACCTTATCTGACAGATGAGCCCTGACCCCGAACATTGACCATCGACCACTCACCTGGTGTCCTTTTCCAGCAGTTGTCGTATGAAGCTTTTGGCGAGCTCACTGGTGGTGCTGAAGAATTCCTCGTCAAACTCGTAGTCTACAGCAGAGATGTTTGCCAGAGTCTCCTGCTTAGAGTCCCCCAAAAACGGCGACGCGCCACTCAAACTGAAAACAAAAAGATTATGAATGACGCGTTCCAATTTGTCAGATCAATCAATCAATTTCTAAATATATGGATGAATGACATGTATTTATGTGTGTGCGTATATATTTATAACTCCATTCCTGAACAGCAGGTTGTAACTGAAGTCTTACTAACAGAATGTATGTGATGACTCCAATACTCCTGGAACACAAGAGAACAACACAAGGTCAATATGAGATGCTTGTTTGTTACAGAGAGTGAGTACAATAGACAGACCTGTTTGTTACAGAGAGAGAGTATAATAGACAGACCTGTTTGTTACAGAGAGAGAGTATAATAGACAGACCTGTTTGTTACAGAGAGAGAGTATAATAGACAGACCTGTTTGTTACAGACAGAGAGAGTAAAAAAGGCAGACTTCTTTGTTACAAAAAGAGAGTACAATAGACAGACCTCTTTGTTACAGACAGAGAGAGTATAATAGACAGACCTGTTTGTTACAGAGAGGCTGTATAATTGCACGAGCTAGTTAGCAGCTCTTACCACATATCTGCTTCTAAACCCAGGGCTTCATAGTTCACTATTTCTGGGGCTGGAGATAGAGACATACTGTATCACAAGGCAGCAAGACAACACTGTATTATTACACACGGTTAGTATTACCGTTTCAAATTTAAATCATCATTATAACCGTGTTTGATTATCGCGATTTGAAGAACTCTAGGTAAATACTGTCCAGCATCAAACCAAATGAGCACCAGTCTGACACAGGTGCAACCTTCATCGCAGGCTTGTCTGGGTGTGAAAACATGGCACAAGGCAGGACTGGGCTCAGGAGATCTGCCTTCTCAGGGGACAAAATCTGAAGTCTGGTCATATTTTGGGCTTTACAAGAGTGCTGAGGGAAACATAATCGTTTCAGAAATGAGTTGTTGATTTACTCAATAACCCAGTCAGCAGAACATGCAAAACAGGACTCGCTTAGAAAAACACTTCACATGTCTTGAGTCACTGTGACTCATGCAGGATTTTAGGTAATACAGTATAATACCCAACCCTAACCATTTCAATGTGAACAGATGGATACATACAGGATGTTAGGTAATACAGTATAATACCCAACCCTAACCATTTCAATGTGAACAGATGGATACATACAGGATGTTAGGTAATACAGTATAATACCCAACCCTAACCATTTCAATGTGAACAGATGGATACATACAGTATGTTAGGTAATACAGTATAATACCCAACCCTAACCATTTCAATGTGAACAGATGGATACATACAGTATGTTAGGCCAGCAGCACTTTATTTCTTTAAAATACGGAGAGCAGACATGCAGTATAATCAGTGCTGTTCACTTGATTTGTTTCCATATATTGTGTTGCACATTGGATTTGATTCCATATATTGTGTTGCACATTGGATTTGATTCCATATATTGTTTTGTGCATTGGATTTGATTCCATATATTGTTTTGTGCATTGGATTTGATTCCATATATTGTGTTGCATATTGGATTTGATTCCATATATTGTGTTGCACATTGGATTTGATTCCATATATTGT
>JACXGJ010015839.1:0-13007 GCA_016801105.1 Esox niger | reverse complement strand
GACGGTTTGCCGTGCCGTATCATCCTTTGAGACGGTTTTCCAGTCATTTTAAGTTGTTGGTTGCTTTGGGGAGTTTCTTACTTCAATCTCCTCCTCAGTAGAATGCATTTTCAATGTGATTTAAATTAAGAAATTAACTTGGCCTGTTTTCCCCTGATGAACTCCTTTGTTGCACTGGCAGTGTATTTAGGGTCATTGTCCTGTTGAGATTGTGATCACCGCCTAATGAGTCTGGTGGCATTTTCTTGTATGTTAGTAACCAAGATGTTTCTGGTCACTTCTTAATTAATTCTACTGCTGCCACCATTCGTTACATCATCATTAAAGATGTTCCAGATGCAGCCATGCAGGCAAACCTTCTCAAAGGATGATACCTTGTCCACCTTGGCCGACCCAGTTGTTCCCGATTGCTGAAGACACCAGTGGTTTCGTTCTTTTTCAGAACATACAAAACTGTTGATTTTGTTATGCTCAGCCTTTTTGCTATTATTCTAATTGTTTACTTATTTTCTTTTAAGCCAGGTGTTTTGTAAAGGCACTTTGTGACAACTGCTTTCTAAAATACATTTGATTGATTTTAGCATCCAAATCACTTGCTTTATTTCATAAGACAGCTCAATCTTTATGTTGAATTATGTCTACTGACACCAAACGCAGACTCCAAAGGCAAAAGCAAAGGATAGATCTGAGACTACATATTCACAGCTCTAATGTGTCAGCAATAAATGCTACAGGAAACACCTGATCAATCAGCAAAAAAATCTACTTTGACTATTGTCTCAATACTTATATGGAAGGCATTGTGTGTTTCAAGCTGTCCCCAAATTTATAATATTGGCTTTGCATTTGGAATTTGGATGAAATGATTACAACAGGCAAAACCAACTTTTAGATGCAAGGGCCTGGGCAGTTTTGTCAAGTTGTAAAGCAATTGGGGTGGATTGAAATGACTTGTGTTAATTTTTGTCACTTCAACTACTAAATACAAAATGTCATTGACCCATCTCTTTTTTTCTCTCCCCCTTTCTCACTCATACACCCTTCTGTTGTGCTTTTTTTAAGGCTGTACTTGATGAAATAATGGTGGAACAAACCGACCTTGTGCGCCTGCGTATGGTGCGCATGTCCAATGTGCCAGACACCCTCTATATGGTTAACAATGCCATGCCACAGTGCTGTCACATGATCAATCACCAGCAAATTGGTGGCAGCCAGACGACCCCGCCCTCGGTGGTGGCCAATGAGATACCTGGTAGGTGGAGTAACAAATAGGTTCCAAAAAGAAAAATTGGTAAAACAAAGCTGACAATATTTTATTAAATATTGTTTAACAGAACATTTACTGAAAATGCACAATTGCAGTGGTAACCTGAATAATATTGTGTTAAGCTAGCTGCTATGAAATGCATGGGAAAATTCAATGTATTTCTTTTTCATTTTGAAAAGTACAAAATATAATCGTAACAGTGTAGCTTAGGTAAGGGGGCAACTTTAAATTGACAAACAACTTAGGCCTTTGTTATGGCTATCTAATATAAGAGAAGATACTTCCTCTTCTATATCTACCCTCCATAACACAGGATGGACCCCTTTTTCTTCTTTTGTTGCCAAAGCAAACATGTGGTTACTCCTTGTAATCCAAGGGCTCTGATACTTTGGCAAACCAATGTAAATTCCAACCTATGGCAACTTATTGGATGTCGGCCTGAAGCAGCGACATTACTGCAAGACCAGCCAGCCTTCTCAATGATGTAATGTACTCTCAGTTCCAAGGCTGCCGGTGGTAAAGGAGATGATTCGGAGGATGCAGGACCTACGTCACACGGAGCAGGTGCAGCGGGCGTATGCCCTAAACTGTGGTGAGGGTGCCACAGTGAGCTATGAACTGCAAATCCGCGTGCTCCGTGAGTTTGGCCTGCCAGACGCTGCTGCCGAGCTCTTGCAGGTGAGATGCTACAAATAACTTTACGTCAAAAGAGACGGTTAGCCTTGATTAAAAGATGAAACCATAAAGGCTGAATAAAAACCACAGGTAATGAGCGATCTTTTAGTATTCCTTCATAAGTGTTACACTCATTTGTTGTCTTTCACACCCATAGAACCCTCACAAGTTCTTCCCAGAGGAGCGCTTTGGCGACGAGAGCCCTGTCCTAGCACTGCGCCAGCCGTCACTTGGTGGCGGAGGGCGTTGCCGTGTCAACAGCAGCCCGGCAGTGGAGAGCATGTTCACTGACCTGGAGGCAAAGGCAGGCTTCCATCCACCACTGCCCCCTCCTCCACCGCCCTATCACCCGCCAGCCACGCCTGCTCACCACGCCCAACTCAAAGCCAGTGGATGGAGGCCAGGCCGTGTCCCAAGCCAGCCTCCGTCACGCTCCTTCTCCTACCCCTGCAACCACAGTCTGCTCCACCGCACAAGCTCCTCCTCGAAACACAGCAGCCCGGCCTACCCGCCAGGGGCTAAGCCCCTGCCACCAGACTGCACCAACCCTCAGGGCGGGGGAGCACGCGGTCTGCATCAGGATAAACAAGGGGTGAGGAGAGTAGAGGTCGACAGGACTTCAGAGCTGTAGTGTTCCTCTGAGGTAGCCCAAATGAAAGCCCCTACAGGGATGGCAATTATTATAGAGCTGGAGTTACATGGCAATGGGATTTTGATCTGGAATTAGGTGGCATTTTTATCTTAAAGAGAGTAAAAGGAGAAAGGTCTTAAGGTCTGATTGTTTGTTTGTCCCTGCAGAACCAGGAGCCGGTCATCAACGAGTTCATGCCGGACATTGCCATGGGTGTGTCTGCTATGACCCTGAAGGAGCGCCGCCTGCCTGAAGTCACCATGGAAGTGGAGCCTCACGACTCGCACCCTCATCCCTGCACTGCTCCTCCGGCCTTGCCCCACTGCCACCTGGGCCTGAGCCGCCACGGTCTGCATGCCTCCCGCAAGAGGCACGCTGCTGAACCCAAGGCCGAGGCCCAGGCATCGGAATACCCCGATTTGTACGAGTTTCCTGGGCGCCATGTAACAACCTTCTCCAGGCCAGACCTCTACAGTCACAGTCGAGTTCCACCAGGAGGGGGCCCAGCCCCTCCTCCTTACGTCCCAGACGAACAGCAGATGAACCTCTGCCGTGGCACAGTCGGCGATCCCCTCCGCCTGGATGTTTTGGAACAACCTCCCCAGAGGCTAGACCTGGCTCTGGCCACGCAGGGCGGAGGAGTGCCAGCAGCAGGGGCATCACACAATCTGAGAGGACGTGCTCGAACTGAAATAGACCTGACTTGTGGATTGGGACCGACACGGGCTGTGGACACTTTCCCAGATGAGGTGGTGGGGGCCAGGGACCGTAGGTCGCCCAACAAACCTGAGTATCCTTACAGGAAGTCTGCACTCTGACACTCCAAGACCGTCAGAGACCTGAGATTATACAGACAGACGGGAAAAGGCTGGAGCACTAAATGATGGTTTGCTGTAGAGGATTTGGGTGTGATCGGTGTCCTTACCATCATTGGTTGGCTATGGTGTGGAGTTGTCACACGCTCTGTTTAGGGAGAACACAGTGCCCATCCCTTCTAGAAACGAGTCCCCGGTGCTGCTTACGCTAACTAGGTGTAGCAGTCACAGTGCCTTCAGCACAGAGCCATGGTGTGGGATGAGGAGGAAAGGCTTGGTTTGGATGAGAATGATCTGTCCAAAATTACCATTAGTCTCATTAACATAATGGGACCTCCTGACCCTTCCCGTCTTCCTGATTGGATCCCCACTCAACTGTTTGTCCCCCAATCACTTTTATCCCTCAAATTGAAGTATTTGACTGGTCATCAAAATGGAATAAATCCTTTTTTCTCCCAGTGTTTTGGATTTTTACAATATGCGGTCAGTTTCATTTTCATTCCACTAATTTCCTGCATCAGGATGAGGGTACTGTAAAGCTTGTTATGCAGAGTTATGTCTAAATTTTCTTCCCAGTTTGCTTTTCTTTGAAATAACTTGGAAAATGGCCAAGCAATGACTTGCCAACTAATTTCAGCAACCCTGCCCAATACAAATAGTTCCTTCTTTTGAAGAAGCAGAATTGCAGTAATAGCTCTTGTAATTATTTGACTCACAGGCTGTACATCAGCATAGGCAAATTAAGATTTGAGCAATAGCACATAAAGTAGAATAAAAACATACTATCTTTTCACCGCTACCAATTTGTCTACACTCAAGAATAATTTCATGGTCGCTTTTAAAGTGACTTCAGAAGATGTCTACATTGCACATCCAAAGTTTATGTGAGGGGTACCCACTGCTTCAAGCTATCATTTGGTCTTCTCCCACAATTACACTTTGCAGATGTCCCTTTTTATACCAAACTGGTACAGTATCATTTAATAGCCTGAGTGCCAGGCACTGAATCGTGGGAATCCTGGCTAGCACTCCCAATTCAGGTGTAGCCCAGACCAGTTGCCAATTGGCTGCTTGTTTTTTTTTCTCCCAATTTCTTGATCTACAGCTGTCAAAGAGCATAAACATCTGAGCCCTATACTCTGCTAAGTTATCAAATTTATTTGTAGTATCTTTGGTCAATTCTGAATTCACCTGGGGATAGCATGTTCCATAACAGTGGCTCACCTTTTAGCCAGTTTGATTTTCAGTGGCATAGTATCCTCTGGAACTAACAAATCAAAAGGTTAACACCACAAACTGCTAGTAATGCTCCCAAGCAGATTTATTATGGACATTTTTTTCATCAGGTAATACGAATGACCTTCTAGAACCTATTTTCTGAGTAACATTACCTCACTGTTAATTCCATTTAACTTTAGGTGATGGCCTATTCAATATTTTATGAAACACTATACATATTTAGAAAATAAGATGCATTTGAAAGATAATGCACAGTAAACATGTATGACCATATTGATATTTTATTGATTATAAACAGTGCTGTTCATTGATTAATAGTACTATAAAGCACAAAACGTGATATTAATAATGCTGACATTTTGCACCATAGCCATCTGCAAGTTAACTTTTATTATTAATTTGGCACTAATGAAAGTCAGACTAGGATTGACAGTTCAGCATTGTCTCAGTTAACTTCACCATTTGACTAATCATAAGAATCATACATAACCAGCCATATATAGTTTGCCAAAAGACAGGCAAGCAACATCTACCGTCAGGAAAAACCCTGAGCTTGAAATTTGAAAGCTTACTGATGTTAAAAACATTTAGGAATCCGCTGTTTTATTGGTATACCACTTCAGTTTCCCAGGTTTAATTCCTTATATTTAATTAAAAGGCAGTGGCAGCAGATCTGAATTTTCTGGCCCTTAAAGTTCAACCAGGCCCATCTGTATACCGATTATTTGATCGCAATTTCAAGGAGTTATGCATTTAGATTTTGTTAAAGAGTAGTTTCAAAGTAGCTCAGTGGTTTAATTGATTGTGTAGTGATAACATTTTAGAGCAGATGTGTTCATCTACATAGCTTATGATAACATGTTATTTTGCCTGGTGGTGTTGCTGAGTTTTGCTCATGATAGAGAAGTTGATGTTTCCATATGAACTCAAGCTTTCTGTCTCTCTTCAGCGACATACAGTATAGTGAGCAATAGGTAAAATTGCAGTATCAAATTGCAATAAAATACATGTCTGCATATCGTATTAACTTTGTATCCCTGAATTCTAAGTAATGTTATACTATAATGTAGAATTCTATAGTAGCCTGTTGTGTACAAATAGAGCAAAGACTCGGTGCAGAGAGAATAAACACATGAACATAAGCTTTGGAATCTAGTCCAGTGGAAAATGGGTTTGTAAAAAGTCAGATCTGTAGCCACTGTATTTGACAAGGAATATTCTACCACTGTCATTTAGCAGACACTCTAATCCAGAGTATACAGTAGTGAGTGCATACATGTTTAACACTTTGCACTGGTCCCCAATGGGATGAGAATCCAGAACTCTACTGTTCCAAGTGCCATGCTCTAATAACTGAGGTACACAAGACTAGCAACAACGTATCAAGGTCTGGAGCAGAATTTACAGCCTTAACCCCTAAGCAATTTGTGGGGTTCATCAAAATGCAGACCCAGGACCGTTCCCTTCTGCCTTTTCAATAAGTTTCCAGCGGCCATTGTGGACAAACTTAAACCAAACCAGCCCAGTTCCTCAATCCCATAACTCTGCGTCTTCCTCCACGGCGATCTGAACACAACTGCTTGGGTCACCATCCTTACTTTGACGTACTGTACCTAACAACCACCGATTATAATGATGTCTCTCTGTGTGTGTGTGTGTGTGTGTGTGTGTGTGTGTGTGTTGGCGGGGGGGGGCACTTTATTAGTTACTGTTGTGGAATTTTGAATGTCTTGACTTCAATTAAAACAGGCTCTCCCATGGGCCGTCTCTTTTGATTCAGAATCTCAACAGCATTTTCTTCCAGTGTCAAAAGATTACATTCTCTGGTGTGCTGTAATACCTTTCCATTTGTTAGCAACTTCTCATAGAGGAATTGAACCGCCGTATTGTGCACCAGTTGTACTACCATTGTTATACTACCATTCGAAAACATTGTCCATAGTTCACTGTGTACCTCAACACTATGTCACTTTTTCCCCCTCAGGACATGACTTGTGTGTCCAAGAGCCAGGTTTCTTCAAATGGAAAAAAAACAGACCTTAACAGGGAGAGAATCCCTAGATCCAATAGGAAACCCTGATTTCAGATTTTGTGCTGAAACCGTTTGTTGACCTAATGAACATTGTCTGGTTCTCCGTATAATGCTGATGCCTCATGTTAGTCTGTGAGGCAGACATTCATCTCTGATGAGGAGGAAAGGTTTTTCTCAAAGCAAACCGTGTCATTTCAGCAGCCCAATTTGTAAATCCTTTTTGAAATTGAAAAATGTGATCATTATTCTCAAGGCAGAATGCAACATCGAAACAGAAAATCTGACTTTTTAATCAACTCAAGTGCGACAGGTTGCTGTTTAAAGGTTTTACCTAGTCAGTTTTGGAAAGACTTCTGGTTGACTTAAAGCATTGGATGATGCATGCATGTGCTGGTGGGAGATACTACATTAATTATTTAATGATTTCTGATTGTGAAACAAGCTGGGATAACCTTGTTTGTTTGAAGGCTCTTTGACATGACTTTGCCTTCCCAGGCTTATGTTGGCAAATACCAATGTGTATCCCCGAGAAGACAAATGCTTCTATTCAAGTGGGTTTGTTGTCTGAAAGTTTGTTATTCATCTAATGGCTCCCTTTATTTTACTCAGTCCAAACTTGGGCTCTTTGCTGCTAGGTTCAGCCCAGATTCAAACATGTTTTGTTCCCTTGCCTTCTCCATTGTCAAGTCAAACATGTTTGGCGTGAAAATTCTATAACATAATGGCAAGATGGCAGACACATGCAAAAAGGCCATCTGTCTGCTCTCTACCCAGACTTTCACTTGCTAGGCACCACAGAGCTTTTCTGCATAGCTAAAAGTGCTCATGGTATACCAAGCACTCACTCATTGAACTGCTGGACCTCATACTTTACAATAAAATGCAAATAATAAGTACAGACAATATGGCAACTATCTAAAGCTTTGAGACCTATCTTGATGATTGTGGATGTTTGCTCAGACCATTACACAATGGGGACTATTTTTCTCCTTGGTCTTCCTGCTAATTGTTTTCAGTAGCTAACATAGTTGTGGAAAAGAGGTGCAGCTGTCGTTGGATAAGGAAGGAGATTTGGAAGGCTGGTTGTTTACGAGCTAGGCAGACGGCTGCGAGCTAGGCAGACGGCTGCGAGCTAGGCAGACGGCAGCGAGCTAGGCAGACGGCAGCGAGCTAGGCAGAATGCTACTCCCTTCTCAGCGCCTTCAAAACACTGTACTGTCTTCCCTTTAATCAGCACCCAGAGTACCTACCCCAGCCCCACTCTCCCTAAAGGCATGTCTGCCCTGAGTCGGGGGTGGGGGTCAGATTGTTGGTCTGCTTACTGGAGTATGAGCTGCATGAGACCTAACATCCCCTTGGCTGGTCCAAAAATATTCGTCTTCCTCCCTGCAGACCACTGAGTTGTCCAGAACTGAATTAAATAAGATAAACTGGTGGTGTGAAAGGAGGGGAAGAGATGGAGAGCCTTAAATGGGGGGGGAATAAAGGTTTTTGCCATTACAGAATGTCTCTCTCTGCAGTAACATATAGGTAGTAACTTGGGGTGTGCCAAGCCCTGCTCGGTGGTGATCCTGTTATAACCTTGAGGCGTGAGGATCTCCGAGGTCACTGCTCAAATAACGGAAAAACAACATTGTTTTTTTGTAAGCTAATTGTAGCTACAGATGCAGCTTTGATTCAAAGTGTGTATAATTTTTGAGAGGATAAAATGCTTCTTGATTGTGGTGTGCTGATCATTGACGATTGATGACTTGTACACAGGGCTTCACTGTTGCACAAAAATTCCCATAACATGCAGAACTGTATTTCTTAAATCACTAATGAGTAGCAAGACAGTAGGAAGATGGTGTCGATTTCATTAGCCGCTGGTAAGTTTGGCTTGTTGGGAGTAATGTTTTTCTATCAAAATGTATTACATTATGTATCCTTTGCATTATGAGTTAATGTTTAAATAAATGTAATTTTATCATGTGAAATATTGGAATACAATTCTCTAGGTTTTAACCAAGACCTGGGGTTTTTGTTGGGTTGGGTAAGAGTGTGGCTTTAGAACAGCCTGATCCCATACTGTATGTGCTGTAGCCAACATCAGCAAAAAAACATAATACAAATCTGGACCACCAGGCTAGATATAATAACCCATTTGCTGCTTTCTGGTTGGTTTTATTCACTTAAGACTGTTCTGTTTCTTCCAGATCCTCCTTTAGATCCCCATTCCTCCCTCCCTCTCGTATTGAGATGAAAGTGCCTTCCCTGCCAGTGGCTGGGCTTCCTCATTATCTTTGTCCTATGCAAGCTTTTTCTAACAGCCTACTCAACAAGTCTTTTTGTAATAGTGTAGCTAATGCTTCATATACATAGTGGTTTCAAAGATTTTTATTTTAGGTACCTTTAACCAGTCTCTGAAATGTTGTTTTATTGTACATAATTGTTCTATATAAACAAATGTCAAGTGTTTGTATATATGACAAGAAAAGCTCTAATTTCTTGTAAGGAATTGTAGAAAATACATTTTTCTACAGTTTCCATTGGGGTTGTAACAATGGTGACCTTAAATCTGCAATTAGATATCTTCAAAATAAACAGCTTTGATAGAAATGAAGAAATGGCTTGGGGTTCCTTCTTTTGCAGAGAGAAAAATGTCCCTGATAAAATTGAGATTTCAAAATGGCTACCTGAATGCTGATGTGAATAAATACTTCAGTAGCATCTTAAATGTAGAAAATGTCAGTACTGCATGTCTATTTTATGCATTTGCTAGCCTATAAAAAGGTCAAGGACCTGATCTGATCTACCACATGATAAACTAGGTCATCAGCCAATGAAGTTAGTCTCACCCTGTTGACTACATTGAAAGGACAAATCTTTTCAAAGGCATGTCCTAGATGAATCTTGTCTCTTGTTTAGTTACTGTGTAGGCAAATGCATCCCATCTATACAGTAGGCCAAATATGCAGGACTTTAAACCATGATTCAATGTAAAGCACTGCAGATATAGCTACTTGCTAACAAGTTAGAAATGTAAGTCCACAGCCAAACACAGATTTGTTCTTTTTATAATAGGTCAAGCAAGAACTTCACAATTTGTTTTTGCTGAGATATTTTTGGTACATCTGACCTCCTAACGTGAGCAGTGATGATCATTAACTTCTTTGATCCAAGTGGCAGTCATTAAACTGTCAAATATTTCCACGGTTTGCCACTTTGACGAGACCAGCTGTTTTCAGAAGTAAGTTAAGTTTAATTTGGTTGTTGTACTGGTACATTTTCAAGCTATTCATTTTGTTGCTAGGTCAAGGCCTATAAAACTTGCATTGATCTTAATGAACAGCATATTGACAAGACAACCAGGTCTCATTTGAAGATTTGACAGTATACTTATCCATACCAAAGAGTTTAGTATATATTTGTTACATTCTGCTACAAAACATACATGTTACAAATTCCAAGGGTTAGGCATGACAGTACTGAGGTTAGGTTTAAAGGGGAAAAGGGTATTTTCAACTTGCAACCGTTCAAGTTGTTTCTGTCCTCCCTATTAGCCACAACACCCTTGCAAAAAGCAATAACCACTGCTCCTAATGGCTGTACTAACATGTACCATGTCAAGAAATTAGTGTCCCAGATTTAAGAAAACAAACCTACATATAGTCCCTGAGACTAGCCTGGACAAGAAGACAATGTTTTTATATTGCCAGGCAATATCATTAATAAAATTTGTATGGATGAATCTTAATGAATTATGCTAGAGAACTGCTTAGAAAGAAATGCTGCATCTTTGCTCTTATTCTGGCTGTAGAGGTTGACATGACTAGGTTAGCCATAGTTACCTAGCAAACAAGGATTAAGAAAGTTCCCAGCCTGCATGGCAATTAAACATTTTAAGCTGGTCAGGTTGAACATTTAGAACAAACAACTTGGGTGGGTGGCATTCTTGGGGATCTATAAAAAAAATATTTCTGGGATTAGATTGATCTGGGTGTTCATGAACCAGTTTTTCAAAACATTATGAACCAGATACCACAAAAATCAAGAAAGTGTTTTGAATGTCTCCCCATTGCCATCTACTGGAAGAGTTGTTACAACGATCAGTGGCAAAACCAAATAAACGTAACTATTTAAATACATTATAATTTGATGTCAGACAAAATAAAATTCCCAGGGGCTGAATACTTTTCAAGCAGTGTAAAACTGAACTCTGCAAAAGGATTAAGCTCTGCCTGTGGTATTTGATTTCCAAGGCATTGTACAAAATGTATGCAGTATATCTCGTTAACAACACATTCAAATAGAAGGGATGATAGTCTCTGTGAATATCAGAAGGACATGCACCTTATGAGCAAATGGCTCAAAGCCATTGTTTGGGAGATTAAAATATTCCCTTTACAGTTTGCCAGGTGTCTGAGAAATTTGCAAGTGGGATTTTTAAATGGTAGTAAAGTCTTAACTTCCATGGCTACAGTTGCTGGAAGTAACAATAATGGTAAAACGATTTACATTTGCCTACTCATAGCTTTATTTTTCAATGAGAGAACATTAAAAAGGAACAGAAAATCCAATAGTAACATTTAGTGTGGTCCTTTAAAATACAAACTGTACTAATGGGTACTGCATTCATGCAATTCAGTTTTGTCATCTACAACAGCTGGCACAAAATATACCAAATTACAAATTGTCAAAAAGGCTGAGATGAAAGAAAGTCTGATGTGGGAACAGTGAACTTGACAAGGCATTGACCCTGTTTGGATTTGCGGTGTGGCAATGGACAATGCATTTCACTTGAAATCACTTTTAAGAGCAGTTCTATAGACGGAAAATAAAAAAGGTAAATGAAAGTTCAAGGGGTGACTAAAATAGAACTGGGGTCATTACGCTCCCTGTTTTGCCTGGAACAATGTTGCTAGCAGTCAGACTGCATTTTAAAGGCTTTCTATCCAGCCTCAACAAAAAAAGAGTTTTTGAGGGAGAACTATGATAGACTAACATGTTAACCAAACTGTCACCCACATCGATCAAATGTTAGTTCATTAACCACATTAACCTCAAAATGGACAAATTACATCACATAGCAATTTTAAGGCAGTGGCCAGAGTAGAGTACAAGGCATACTGCCCAGGAAAAGATTACAAAACTCATAGACCATAAGCTGTTTAAAACAATGTTAGGCTAGCAGATAATGGATTGGATGTGAGACCATGACATTCAGCAGAAAAGAAAAAAGGAAAACTATACCGACAAGTGTTGGGGAGAGAAGAGACAAGGGGAGTTGTGATACAGGTTGTGACCAGATGGAAGAGAGACAGCTCAGCTGCAGTAATACTGGCCCGCGTTGGCCCGTCGCCTCTTGCGGCTCTGCTGCTGTTCAAAGAACTGACGGATGTCCTCAGGAGTCACCACCTGGAGGGGGACGCACAACCGGTCAAAATAGACAACATTGACAAGACAACCAGAACTAAAAAAAAAAACAAGACCTGACTTTATGCAGGCCTTCCCAGGTTCACCCACTATAACATGTCTCTGATTATAGACCACAGAACTAAAATGTTTCTAGTGGCTTTTTTCTCATAGAAATTCAAAACTAGCAGGCCAAATACAAAACTACACCTAGTACAGCCAAAACTTGGTGCACCAATATCCTGTCTCACAAATAGGCTAATTGCAAAATGTAGTCATACAATCACATGACAAAGCAAAAAGCTCAGTAATGAAGTGACACAGGAGAAAAGTAAACAGGTATTGTGTGCCCATGTGACTGCTCACATAAAATAAAGAAACCAAGCATTGATCAAGACTACAACTAGTCAACTGATCAGTGTCAGCCCTAATGATTCAGGTAAAAGTAAACAGAATGAGTTTTAAGTGTAACTTAAACCTTTTGGCACTATGCATTGTTTTAATCATGTGATGCATAGAGAAATACTTGACAGTGTCATCGCATAGTGGAAAATCCCTGATCTATTTCTATTCTACACTCCTTATTCTACAGTCATTATATAACAAGGAGTGAAAACAAATATGATGTAAAGAAAATGGATTAAGGGATAGCTGTAGATAAATGTAATAAAATAAAAAAACTGAATTATTCTGCTGACAAATTGGCAGATTTTACCTACCTTTCCCTCTGCAGCAAATCTCTGCAGGAAATCCTTCAGCTCAGTCTTCATGTCATTGTACCCTGAGAACCAGGAAAATAAAACATCTCTTAATATTCAAACAACTGTCGCTACTTGTCTCGCACCTGTTTCAAATCAATACCAGAGGAAATACCAATCCAATCCCAGCCTCCGCTCTTGCCCTTTACTACATCACTTCCTTTCAGACAGCATCACCTCTCCACCAAACACTGAC
>JACXGJ010015838.1:0-13008 GCA_016801105.1 Esox niger | reverse complement strand
GGAGGCAAGCGCAGTGGTCCAGGGAAAAACTTTTAATTTAGAAAACAGTAAAACAAAACAGAGTGCCGTGCACTACAAAAACAGAACAAGCTGAAAACTAGGAATAAATGTAACTATCAAAATAGCAAACATGGAACATGACAGCAAATAATGACCGACCAGGACAAGGAGAAAAGGGCCAAACTAAATACACAGACTATCAAGGAGAACAGAAACAGGTGGGGGCAAAACACAGGTGAAAGGAATAAACTGATTAACTGAAAGAAGAACAGGAAAGACCAAATAAGGACATGACAAATCACAGACATACAGAAAACATGAAACGGGACGGCTCCAGCAGGCTGGGACCGTTACATACACACACACACACAGACAAACATGCACTCAGCTCATTCACGTACACTCTCCGGTGACACACACAGGTTCATACACACTCACAGTCACACACCCACATTCAACGTGCACATCAATTCACCCACAGTTACACACATGCAGAAGCTATCTCATGTCCACTGGCAACACTGGTGCTGAACACTGGTGATTTTGTACCGATTTGTACGTGCACCCTCCCTTTTGGTTCTTCAACTTAAAGGCATTTATGAATAGCTTAGTTTTGACTCAATTGGACAAGTTAAACTAACATGATCGCACAGGGCCAAAACCTGAATATCCTGCTACACCAACCAACTACACCATTAGAATGATGGAACTTGGAGGAAATCAAATCTATTTTTTTTCATCTATTTGAATCAATACAGGCATCAGATAGTTTTTTTGCATAGTTACCGTTAGAGAGGGCAGGAAAAGAGAACTGTGTATTGATTTCAGTGAGATGACAGCAGAGTCCAAAAAGCAAGTAATAAGCAAGCCAATAATGTCTTTATCCTAGCTGGGGAGTCAGTTACGCCTGTTGTAGGAACTGTTATCTACAGTATGCATTCAACTTTTTATTCCCTAAGAGCTGTAGTTCAGTTTTGAAGCAGTCATGCTTGTAATAGCGAATCAGTTAAATTAATTGTCTTCACGTACAGTGGTCTTCTGTAAGCCTGACCATCAGATCATGTCCATCTTTCCCACTGTTAATCAAAACAAAACACTGCTTATGTTGGATTGTTGTGAATGGAATATGGGAACAGGAAACACCAGAAAGAAAGAGGAAAGAAGAGAGTCAAAGAGTGTAAGAGGGCAAATGCAGAGGGAGAGAAAGAATGAGATAAATTGAGTGAATAAGGACAAGGCTGAATTTGAAATGCCTTGCTTTGTTTCCTCGGCAGGTGGGATGCCAAAACAAGCAGTGAGCCCAAGTGTTTGGCCACAGGATAGGATGAGAGAGCCACAGCAGCTAATCCCAGGGAATTCTGAATGACTCTGGCTTTGTGAGCAGACGCCTATGCTGGTCCTTGGCGTGGGTGTCTGAAGCAGGGGCGGTTATTCAGACTGGTAACATCCAGCCAGAACACAAAACAAAGAGAGCAAGCACCATCTGCCAGCAAACAGTTTGTTCACCATGTTGAATCATTCCAAGAAAAAAACACTTGGAGCAGACACAGCGTAGTAGTGGGAGCTGGTGTTGGTGTGTGTTTGTCTAGGGGAGATTAGGCTGATTAGGTTAGCAGAATGCAAGGTTCCTGATTTGGAACCAGTTAAACAGTAGGTTTGTTGGTTGAGTGGAGTGGTGGTTTGGATCAAGTTAAAACAAACCGTATTCCCTTTGAAAATAAGGAGGTGGATTATGAATGTTGATCTGTTGATTCATGTGTCTTGTGTGCTCTTCTAGCCCGGTCATTAATGTTTTGATGTTAAGTATTTAGGCTGAAAGAGTGGCAGGATATCAAGGACATTTTGTCATTATGTGGATTAATGAACATTTTTGTGAAATAACTTATTTAAAAAAAAACATCTAGAATACCACATTCCTGCATTAGATCTTCTGCCTGACAGAAAGGCATGTCACATAACAATCAAGTGTTATTTCAATCAGTAAATATGGAGTGGGTAATAAAAACATTTTATGGAAGTGCAGTAGTGCCAACAATAAACATTTTCCTAAGTGACGTGAAGCAAATTTGAACTGCAGAAATGTTCCCTGTTTTTTAATAACATTTAACTGCAGTGCAGGCAGTTCAAAATGACAGACTCACAGCCTTCTGTTCATGTTTGCATGTGTGTCTTTGTGTGTGTATGTGGGCGTGCGTGTGTGCGTTGTGTGTGAGAGAGCTAGTGTGTGCAATTAAATGAGTGTGTCCATGTAATCAGTGTAAGAAAGAAAGTGATACAGTAATGGTTGTCTCCCTGTGGTCTTTTGTTCTCATTAAAATGGAGTGCCAGAACTGTCTAGAGGGGAGAGGGGTCTCACTGCCCAGAGGACTGTCTAGAGGGGAGAGGGGTCTCACTGCCCAGAGAACTGTCTAGAGGGGAGAGGGGTCTCACTGCCCAGAGGACTGTCTAGAGGGGAGAGGGGTCTCACTGCCCAGAGGACTGTCTGGAGGGGAGAGGGGTCTCACTGCCCAGAGGACTGTCTAGAGGGGAGAGGCGTCTCACTGCCCAGAGGACTGTCTAGAGGGGAGAGGCGTCTCACTGCCCAGAGAAGGCATGTGGGTGCCTCCTCATGAAACCCTCACACACAACTTATCACTGTGACCCTGACAGAGGCCAGGTGGAGCAGTGGTGTGACAATTAACAATCCTGCTCCTCTTCGTGGCAGGCTCCTAATTAACGGAGGCGATCGCTGCGTAGGAGTCCCTCTTAAATGCCTGACTGTCTCACATTAACAAACGACTCCTGCTAGGAGTTAACTGGGGTTACAATAATGTGATATCTGACTAGCTGACCTGCTGAGTCTCTTCTTTAACATCGTTACGATTCATAAAAAATATATATTTTCCACTTTAATTGATTGCTCTTTAAGTGATTGCTGTTATCACTTTTAGCCTGAGAAAATATTGGAAGTTAAGGTATAAATGAGATCATGTTTAAAGGACAATAATTGAAAAATGAATTATATTATGTTGGTTATGTACCAGTACCAAATGGATGTGCAGTGGGACAAGGTAGATGAGGTTTATATAAATATAAGTGGTGGTAAGGTCACTAGGCAACAGGATAGATAACAAACAGTAGCAGCAGGATATGTGAGGAGTGTAAAAGTATGTTTATTTTAGTGTGTGCGCCCGCGTGTGTGTGTGAGCGTGTGCACAGTCAATGCGTGCTACGGGCGAACTTCGCCGTTCACATAACCATCTGAAGCGCATTGTGATCCAGGGCGTTGTGGTGGTCGGTTGTCGTACCACGCCGCGAAGCAGCCAATAAAAATGATGTAGCAGCTGCAGACGTCTTTGACGATCATGGGTCCTATGCCAAATCTGTCTCCTCAGAGGGAGTACGTGTGTGTGTGTGTGTTTGTGTGTGTGTGTGTGGGGGGGGGGGGTTACGTTAATTTCTCTGTGTGTTTTCTTGTGCGTGTGTTTATGCAGAAAAAGTATTGGAAGACCTGGCCTCCATCGCTCACAAAGGAAACACAGCATGACTCATTATCCCTACTGAGGGCTACTTAACAAGGGGAAAAGACAAGCAACACTTACTGGAACTCACTAATTATGTGAAGGCCAACTTTGATGTGCCGGTTGCTGTTATACCGCATATTAACCAGGTTTGTCTCTAGGCCTTTGTTGGTTCTATTGGCTGTAATGTGTCATTGTGTGAACTTCTTGTGAAATAAAATACAATAATAATAGAGTCATAGAATTACATTGTAAGCAAGTAACTTGTTAATATTCCCTAACCTACAGAATCCCCTATAGTGCCATTTGATCTTTTACTGATCACTATATTGATCATTTAGATCAATCTTTGCAAGAGAGTTATACCTTGGTTGGTTATTTCCTATTGTGGTATTGTTTACATGGCAAATTTGAAAAAGACACACTGGTTTCATTGTAAAGTTTCTGTTAAAATAAGATGTAAAAAGTCAACACAATACTTTGGTTATAGTTGTGGTAGGTCTGGAGTTGGACACTGGCTGATGCCTTGGTAAAATCACAGGAGAAGCAATCTATACCACAATCCATATTAGCTGCTATTCATAACTTCATGGGTTGGCCACTGTAAGGCCAACACAAGAAAAAAACTTTGGTTGGCTGTACAATCACAAATCCATAAATCACTAAGAAAACAACAAGTAGCTTCTTATGTTTCAGACACATTTTAAGAGAAATCACTTATATTCTACAGAAGAAACAACTTAAAACAGCCACATAAAAAATGTGATCCAATCAAAGTACTGCCTTGCTAAATCATATGAACCTATTGTACATTTAGTTTTAGTTGTCTGAGGATTTCAACATGATATCTCACATTGTCTCTATCTCAAGCACACCAAACCAGCAGCCCTCTGTCTATCACTTAGCCATTTTACATCGGAAAGGCTAACAAGTGACTGCATAACATGGTAAGAGTTTTTTATTAGGGCTGTCACCGAAAACTTAGCCTAATGCTGGTAGTTTTATTTCGCCGTTATGGCATTTAACTTTTTTGAGCCTCGGGGGCCATCCAAAGATAGTGCTTGGCTTAAACGGCAGCTGTCAGGATTGCAAAACTCTCCTGTACTTATTGTTTAGGCTACCGGTACCTTTCTTGGCAGTCGACTGGTTCTGAGCGATTTACGTGTAAGTAAGCCTTCGTGTCTTGAATGCTTGGTTCTAGTTTATGAATCCTGCGCTACACAACCGTTAGTTCAATGGATGCGTGGAAATTGGAAAATCTATTTTTGCGTCCTGCAATTCAACCTCCTTCCAAAAACCCATCAAAAAAAGGTCAGTTGTGCCTCCTTTAAGTCAGACCCATTTCACTATCTGGCCTTGAGATGTTGTGTGAATCTACCTGCTAACTCATTGCTTGTGGATGAGTAAATTGTCACCATTTATAGTTTTTGTTAATCTAAGCTAAGCATTTGCCTAATGTCGTCACCAGTTGCGTTTCCAACGATAACATTAAGAGACCACTGCAAATTGAACACTTCTGTTCCTCACTCAAAACTTTCCTTTTCAACTTTTTTGGAAAGGAAAGAAAAAGGTGCAGTGGTCTCTTAAATATTCCAGAGCTTTATGAGTCCCACCCTGGCCCTGGGGCTCCAGCTGTGCTGGAGTTTACGTTTGACGAGGCACATTTGTGTTAATGAAAAAGTTTCCACTGACTTACTGTTTCATGTGAGTACTTTATCTTTGTTTTATAATGGTTACAATATGTTTTCTCCCCATAATAAAGGTTAATTAAAGCCACTGATACATTTTTGGTTTCCCCTAAACAGTTCGGAGTTGAGCAGGTTCCCCTTTCCTGTGTAGGTTTGGACTGCGTGATGTTGGCAAGTGTCTTTATGCATGTTTGAGGTCCGTCACAATGAACCGTTTAGTTATCGACAGTGGTGGGGAAAAAAAATGGAAAACATGTATATGCCTTCTGATTGGCTGATGTTTGTCCTTCTTGTCCACACGGCTCAGTGGAAGCATCTGGACGACAGAGTAATGAAAGGAGTGTGTGTGAGTGTGCTTGACTGACAGCTCCTGTCTTTCTCCTCTTAATTTACACACCCTGGGATTCGGAGTTGATGACCTCAGCAACGAAGAGCTGAGTGACGGGGGGGCAGGGAGACGTGTTTTATTGTGACACGTTGCCCCGGTCCCTCATCAGACCAGGATAAGTAGCAGAGAGGGGAGCCGAGAGGGGCGGGGTCACTCGGGTAATGATGAAGGATCATGGGTAATGAGTTCATGAGAGATGCATAGCCAGCAGTGTCAAACAACCCCAAAAGGGAGGGCTGTATCTTTATTCCCACTGCTGAATTTGGCCCTCGTGTATTCTTGTACTGTACTGATGCAATCTGTTTCCAACTGCAACAAATGTTGTCTGTCTAATTTGCTTCAAGCTTGAATATCTTTTGAGAAATTACACAGTTCCTCTTGGTTTAAAGGTGCTGCTAGCAGGGGAGCGGTGAAGGGGAGAGACGAAGGGAGGTGAACACAGGATAAATCAATGTAGCATCCCTTGGGATGACAGGTCAGCATAATTGATCAGCAGCACAGTCCCATTGTAGTGCTCCTAATGGGGAAATCTTGTCCAACAAGGGTTGGGTTCACAACACCTGTTATCAGGGTTATCTGTCAATCAAGCAACGGCAACGATGCGACGCCATTATGAAACAGTACTACAACCAGACAGCCAATGAGATGGGATGGGGCAAAGGATAAAAGGAAAACAATGTTATTACCAAGGTGACTGGGACGTTTGCTCATCGCCATGGAGCTGCGTTGATGGATTGCTGGTCGGCTCGCCGTGGTGTCAGAGGACTGAATTTGATTACCTATATATTACCTCCCTACATGTCAAAGCCACTCCCCCATCAGACCTTGATAAGATGATGGCCTTGGCAAGCAGGCCTGTTTGAGTGTAATAGCTGATATTGTGGTAAAGTGTGCTGGGATGGCTTTGAGGGAGATAGGTATGGTATGAATAAGGCCCAGTACTCCTGTATCAGAGGTCTGTCCGTGGCCGGTATTTATATGAGCTCCAAGCGTACCTTTATAATTCGCCCATTGTGGTTGTCACTGGCTGGGATCGGTCTGCCATTGACTCGACATACAGCTGCGTTCAATGTCTTTCATTAACAGCGGAGTCATCCAGAAGCTGTTGAGAGACGCGGTGCGGACGAGAGATGGATGAGCGTTATAGCACAGCACAGGCCCTCGGGGCACAGGCGAGTCGGGGGCACCTCTGAAGAGCTTTCCGTTAATAACGCCGGGCCAAGGCACGGCAGCGGTTGATAATGTAGAACAGTTCAGATCATCTGCTCTACTTGAGGTACTAAGGCTGCTGCCTGCCCATCCCCCGTGTCACCTGCACAGCACAAGGTAAATGAGTTTTTGGGGGTGTAGTCATCACAACAAGGGTGGCTCTGTGTCCTCGCCGTCGTACATGACAAAGATGACATATAAAAGGGTAATTGCATTCCCCCCCATCTTCATATGAGAGGAGAAATATGAGAGCGGAGCGACGTTCCAGGGAGCTGTCAGTGGGAAGGTGACAGGCAAACACAGGCAGGCAGAAACAGACCTGCCCTTACAGCCTGGTCTGTGGGTCAGGGATGGTAGGCGTACATGCTGAGGAAGGAGACCGCTCTGTCCCGGGCTGCGGTTATTTCCTCCTCTCATATCAAGGACAGACTTAGGCAGAGGGCTCTCGTGTGTCCCAGATAGCAGGAGAGTTTAACAAATCCCAGAGAAAAATGACTTTGGTACCAGTTTTGGCTTGCAGGGAAACCAGTGCACCATGTTTTCTGACACCTGGTATATTTTACGGTTTGAAAAAGGACTCTGCCAGGACTTGATCACGCTAAATGTTGTAATATCACTCCGGACAGAGACAAACGTTTGCGGTGTTTGGAATGGTGTTTTCGTCTTTTATCCACGTACTCCGTGTTGAAGGGCTCTGTAGATATCAGGGCAAGCCAATGTGTGTGGGGAGCCCGGTTAATTGCCCTTTGACATCGAGTTGGAGGATTAAAGAAAAACCAACATTCCAAAACACCAGAACCGTTTGTTTCTGTGGAAGCTTTTCATAAAATGTTGTATCTATTCCTTGTTATCCATTATTGCTATTCACAACATTGTGTTTGTATTCCTTGGTTGATATTTTTCGGTCTTCTCATTTCTATTTACTTCTATCTGCATGGTAAGCATTTCTCTATTAAAATACCCATCTACTTTGATAAGAGGTTAATAATAACTCATCCTAATTTGAAATAACTCCTGAATTGAGTGAGATGAAATAAAACGACTCCTCTTTCTGCCTATTTTCCTACTAAGTCATCCATCAAAAGATCTAATCACAAATCAGACACTCTAGAAATTATGGGGTATTAAATAACACTACACAATTCATTACAATAATAACTGATCAACTCTCATCAAATCTATGAGTGGTTAGTTCCCGAGACCATAATGAGCTCCTCCTTCCAGTGCTACTTATCCATTCAGACCCAGCCCTGTGTGAGTGTGTCCCAAATCCCATAGCCTCTGGCCACAACAAGTGCTCCAGCTAGGGGTTAGGGTGTCCTATCTAGTGCCCCACTGTCCCATTTGGGATCCAGACCACAACATTAACAGAGCGGCAGCTTGGCCTCGGGTGCTAGTGATGACTAAGCCAGAGATCCATGAGCCACTGATTTAGAGATAAATCCATTTCATTTGCTGAGGCTGGCGTCGGGATGAGATACGGCCGTAACTTTATCGCCATGCTCTGCCACGCAGAGTTTGCACCCATTTTAGCTGCTGTAAATCAAACCGGAGGTTAGAAAAATTGCAGCACACGATCAGATAGCAGAAAACCTGGTCCCTGTGTAGCCTTGATTGTCTATGTCGGCATGTGTGTGTATGTGTGTGTGTGTGTGTGTGTGCATGTGTACGTGCATGGGTGTGCGTTGGTGGGTGGCTACGTGCCTGCGTGTGTGTGGGCGTGTGCGCGCTGGTGGGTGGATGGCTACACGTCTGTGTGTCTGTACGTGTGCCTGCACACATCAGTTTATGTCCGCCTTCTTCTTTATTTATTTTTCATTCTCACACTTCAGTGACAACTCAATCTGAAGCGTTTTGAACCCTGGAAGTACACCCCCTCTCCCTTTGTGCAGCCTGAAACAGTAAAACACCAGCGCACGGCAGGACAGCATGTAGCTCCCTGTCATTAACATTCTCCCGGTAGTGCTCGTAAGACTGGTTCATCACCGGAGAGCTACGCCCCAGCCCGCCACCTTACAGTCACTAATTAACTGATACACAGACAGGTGATGGAGGTCAGAGGTTACAAGTCAGAGGTCAGGAAAATAGTCTGCTGTGATGGATTGGTAAAACGGCGCTGTTTGTCCAGTTAGGAGCTGATCGTTCCTTGGACAACAGGGCTGGAGTGGAGATTCTGTTGTCTGTCAGTAAAATGGGGTCTCTCAGAGGAACAGTATTGTACTAACAGAAACACATAAACAGCCGCAGCCAAACACAACACAACAGGACAGCAGGGCAAGGCGACACGGCAGCGCAATAAAACAGCAACACCGCAACACAGCACAACAATAAGACAACGCTGCAACACTACAACACAGCACAACACAACAACAACACTACACAAACTCCAATAAACCCCACAGACCAGGTCTGGTAGAAGAGCTTCCGGACCAGAGCCGACCAGGTTTTCTCACGGTGTCCTAAAGGTCTATCAAACCCAGTAGAAACCCTGTGATCAGACACACTTCCTCTTTGGAGGGGAAAGAACACAATGTCAGAGGCGACGGATGAAATGTCACCATAACAACTCTCAACCGATCCTTCACAATGTACCAAGGGCACGAAACAATATGCAAGACTCCGGAATAAAACATCAAACACGTATTGAAAACGAGCCAGAAGGCATACAACGAACTACGAGTCTCAGGAGAGGTGTGTTATACGCACAAGATGTGTGTGTGTGTGTGTGTGTGTGTGTGCGGCGCCTGTGCACTTTCCAGCAGGTAACCTCTGCACTGCTTCCCACGTTAGGCAGTGAAGAGTTTGAAATAAAAGTCAGTAACCTGACTGCCAGGCATGCAGAACAGACCATGGCTGTAAACTGGAGGTATTTAGCTCCTGGTTAGCCATTGAGGAATGTGGCCCTGCCTTCACTGTAATTCAATAGCTGCCCTCGGTTAGCTAAATGAGATATGTGCCCTATCTATTGTCATCTTTCAATAGCCACATATCTTCCAAACAAATTCTCAGTGTTTCACGGGTTTGCGTGTCTTTGTTGAATGCTGCCGTGAATGCGGTTGTGTGATTGTGCTGATGTTAGTCTCCCTCTCTCCTTTGTTTGCTCCTTTCTTCATCTTGTTTCTCCTTTTCCTCCTCTTGGACAATATTCTGGGTGGATTCATGTCGTGAGGCATTGTCATGCTGTACACCAGGTTAGGAGATAACAATAAGGACTCCATCGTGTTCGGTATAATGAAGAATGTTCTGAGGAACCTTCATCAAATCATGTTTTCTGTCACATGCTGCATAGGCTTCTGTTCCAACAACGCCTGTCATGCAAGGATATGTTCCTATGAGAACTCTTTGTTATCCATTATGCTTCACTTGACAACTATGCAGAATCACAACACAGCGAAGTATGAGGAATTACATGGCATGAAGAAACGTATGAGGTATTACATTTCGTGGGAAAAACAATAATCATTAGTCCACATTTCTTCCTGTTGCATCTCAACTTTACATCCTACAGTAACCGCGGTGTTTCGTTTCAAAAGGTGGCCACAGCCTTTTGGCTGTCAATTCATTCCAGGCCTCAGATGGGTACGCATTGTGTGTGTATTGTGTTGAAGTGTAGGTAGAGAGTTGTTAAACGCCCAATCTTCACTTCTCTTTGTTAAAGCCTGTAGCTACAGAATACTCATTAATAAGTGCTGTGCAGGAAAAGCAGTTGCTTCAAAACATGATCGGTCCCAGTCTGCCTGCCTCCCAAATAAACAAGAGCCACTGACTGTCTGTGGTTGATCTGCTATAAAAAAAACAATCCCAACAGTAGAGCCAGCAGCAGTACTGTATTCAAATGAGTTACATCAAACAACAATAACCACCCACACAAGCTGCTTTTCACACTGTGACAAAACAAAACAAATGTGCGTGCGTGCGTGCGCATGGCACGCACAGCAGTAGTGAAGTTGCTGGATTTGTTGCAGCTAGATATAGTACCATTACCAATGTGTTGCCTTAAAACATCGTCAATGATGGACAATAGAAACGTGATTCTGAAACCGACCATGACGTCTCCACTGACCGCGGTGAATTGCGGGGCTGTAAAGCGACGCTGGCGAAAATGTGCTGGAAAAGTTCTTACGGTGGTTTCACTCGGAATCGTGTCGGTGTTCAGCAGGGTGGTTAGGGACTGAGTGGACACGCAGGAGGCGTCACGTCTAGATGCCCCTCCGCCCTCAGACGGTCTCCGTCAAGGTAACGCCTCTCCCTACCAGCGTGGGACTCGACAGGTCTGTTTCTACACCCGAAAGACGGGTGTTTCATTGACCTCCCTCTGACCCTATAGAGTACAGTCTCAAAGGGTCTCGAAGGCCATGACATCAGCTTATTCTGACAGACGTTCTCAGGTCAGAGATGTATCTTCTTCATTTTTGTTGCATTAGAGCTGTATTTGTGAATTATTCCTCTCTCCGGGGTTAGTTAAAACACATCACCTCCATCTTGTGATGTGTGGGTTAGTTGGGCCAGATGCCCCTGGTTCTGGTGGTTTATCAGTGATTTCGCAGAGGGCAGCTCATAAACATCTCCTTGAACACCAATAGGGAATGAGTTTCAATATGAACGCTCTGAATTAATGTTCGACTGTAATAACAAGATCAATTCTCCTGAGCACTCCAGACCAATTACAGTGTTTTGATGTTCAACGTTCTTATTAGATATTTCCTGTTTAATTACATTACCAGGCAGTGCTTTGACATAAATTGTTTCGCTGGCTGTGGAGTGCTTTATTTGGTTTGCAGCCATACAAAATAGTTTTGTTGTTAAAAGGATAATCTTAACCATATTCACTTGGATGTCCATGACATCACTATAAGATTTACAGTAAATAAGGCTGCATATGGTAGGAAAATGCTATATGGATTTGGTTGAGTGGTTAACAGTGAGACAACACTCATCTGTAAGAACGTCACCATTCCAAAACAAAGAGAAACAACAACCAGAGAGAAGAAGACTACTGACTTGGGATTTAAAACAGGCTTCCTGCATCTCCCAAGCTTTCCGTGGTGACAGGAAATGGCAATGATTTCATTATGACATCATGGGAAACTGTCCGGGAGATTCTGCTGACATCCCATGATAAAATATGCACAGCGACTGTCTGTTTAAACGTCGTCAACACGTTACAGAGTAGTGGGTGAGAGGCTGCTTTACTCCAAATGAATTAACTTCACATGTATTTCTTATGTTATTCTCTTGTCTATATGACTGCTGTTTGGAGAGCCTATGTCGTGTGTTTACTTTTCAGAAACCTGATGAAGAGCTGATCGGAGGTAGATAACTTTACCCATAAAGACCATCACCAATGAGTGACTTTGAAAAGAAGTTTGACATACAAGGTTGTTGGGTTAAGCAGGTTTGTGATAAGGAGCAAAGAGAATTATGATTCAGTGTCATTCAACTGACAAAGCCTTTGTGGCTGAGCTGAGATGAGGAATGAGCCTTCAAGAAAGAGCATTTTAACGTTCCTATAAGCTAATTATAGCTATTGTCCAAAGGAAACTGATAGAGGGAAAGGGTGATGTAGTTGAACAGCTGACTTTGGAGGTTGTCTGTCCTGTCTTCTTCATGCTCTGTGGTTTGACAGCGATAGTTAGGTAGTCTTTCATGTCTTCCCCATCTATTCCCACAGAGAGTCGGCAGTTCCTGGGTAAAAGGCTGGGTCACCTTGTCTGTCCTGGTGGGTTTGACAGGTACGGTAGGTGCTAAACTGCCAAGCAAAACCTTTTCCATCAAACACTGGGGGTTCCTAGACACTGCCTGGAACAACTGAACTTCCGCCAGACAAGCTCCAGAATTTAAGACTGTAATGTATGCAACAAAAAAACAACAACGTTTGACTAGTGTTTTTGTGCTAATTTTCTAACCTTGCCCCATTTGTTTTCAAGCCTTTACAGATCAGATTCATTTTGTTGAATAATGTTTAGCTTAGCAGAGCTGAACTACTGTAAGTAAACTGTTTAATTAAGCAACCATGGGGGGATGTGCTGGTTACACCCAAGGCTGAGTTGTTTGCATCATCTACTTGTGATATATTTTCTCTTTTTTCTTTTTATCTCTTCCCGAAGGAGGAAACCAACCAGAGCATTACATTTCCACATGCAGTCATAGCTTTACAGGGTGGTACCCTCCTGACCTGCAGGGGCAGGGAGAAGTGAGAGGCAGGGAGAGGCAAGGAGAGGAA
>JACXGJ010015837.1:0-13022 GCA_016801105.1 Esox niger | reverse complement strand
CACACAAAGACACACACACACACACACACACACAAAGACACACACAAATGCAGTCCGCACACCCCAACAGGGGTAATGTTACATCCGTCCAAAAACATGACACTGAGTTCAACCAGCTCCATCCTTAAGGCTCTGTTTCATTAAAACAGTCTGGTTGTATTGGTTGGTTAATTTATCAGAAAACATATGATTCCGGTCATGTGCAGTTGTTTAGGGGCCGTGGGCACATATGGCTCCTTCCAGAGCTGGCTAGGTTTAATACTGACCTTCAGTTCCCCCAGATCTGTGTAGAAGATTGAAGGCCTTGCTTGGAACATGTGTTGTCTGTTCCATTATTAAAGAATGTGACTGTAGCATCCAGCTACCAAAGGTGATGATTCAACTCCAGGCTGTCGCGTCGTAGCTGTTCATGCTAACTAACAGTCTGCTGGTGGGAGGCCTAAATAATTTAACACATTTGCCTTTATTACAACTCTTCTTCAGTTCCGTTTCTATTGAAAGGATTTAGTATTCCCTCACATTTTAATGACCTCCTCCAGCAAGCAATACGTTATTGAATTTTAAACTGCAGCATTGATTTTAAAAAGCATTTTGTATCTTATTAATGCATCCGAGCAATAAGGATCTAAGGGAGTGGCCAAATAATGTTCATGAATATTCATAGGAATGCTTTGCCCTTTAGATACAGAGAACAACTTGGTGATTTGATAAACGTATGTGCTTTAGTTTCACATTTCTTTATTTAATTGAATCTTAGTACTTAACAGATTCTTCTGTCACACTTTTAGATTTACCGTATTGACATATCTAGTTGTAATTTTGTACTTGAAATTTTCTTTCTGCTGCATGTTTAAATTAAACATCATGACATGTCTAATTGTATTTTTTTCTGCAAGATGTCCCTTGTGTTTGAAATAATGAGCGCTAAATTCATTATTAAACATTTTTCATTCTCATATGTGCGATATTATCTTGTTGAGTACTTGGAGTGTGTTTGGAGTGTTTTAAACACAAATCAACCCAAATCTTACCCTAAAAATAGTGCACTGATCAAATCCCTGTAGGTCCTTGGCAAAATAACTGCACTTTATACTGGGAAGGATGTATTACAGACATGTAGAAGCACATCATATTTTGTTGTTCAAACAGTGAAAAACAAGATGAAGTCAATAAAAATCAGCAATATAAGTCAGGACCTTCTAAACACATGCTAAAGACTAATTCTCGATGAAGCGTTAACCAAGGAGCCTGGATTGACCTTCTACTCCCAGACGTTGTTAAGACCAAAAGGTCACAGAAGACAAATGGCTGGAAAGCTATCAGCACAGAATGCTGGGAAGAAGGTACAGTGCAATAAATCCAATGTTTCCTATGAGCTTTGTCAGGCTGTTGGAGTCAAATTTACTGTCCTCTTCACCTGTTCAAGGATATAGTGTCAAACTGCAACCTGGAAATCAAGAGCATGTAGGTCATGTTGAAAAAAGGCAGTCCAGATCTTCAAGGTGTAGTAGGCCTTCAATGTTTTAATATACATAACTGACCCTAGAATAGGCAACATGTTAACACTAAACATGTAACGTAAAGGGTAGAGTACAATTTATTGAGTTGCTGTCTTGATATAACACTTACTGTACATACAGTGTTTCTGAATGTGGACCGTTGTTCATCTATAGATTTCTTCAGTGTTCACCATGAAATCTTTATTTAATGTGAACCAGTCTTTTTAATCTGACATAACAGGTTTATAGATACCAAGTTCATATTGGTTTAAAGTCGTGTGATTGAAAAACCTAATTCCCTAAGAATTTATGCAAGGTGCAAAAATAGAGTTCTATTTGATAAAAGGTAGGTGAGTAAAATCAGGAGTCTAGCCTATAGGATACCTATTGACCCAATCAAAAGATGGATCTTTAGCAAAAAAAAGTGTCATTGGCTTAAGATAGTTAGGACGGTTCCCAGTGCACACAACAGACTCCAGTACAGGCTATTACAACAGACCCCAGTACAGGCTATTACAACAGACCCCAGTACAGGCTATTACAACAGACCCCAGTACAGGCTATTACAACGGGCCCCAGTACAGGCTATTACAACGGGCCCCAGTACAGGCTATTACAACGGGCCCCAGTACAGGCTATTACAACGGACCCCAGTACAGGCTATTACAACAGACCCCAGTACAGGCTATTACAACGGGCCCCAGTACAGGCTATTACAACGGGCCCCAGTACAGGCTATTACAACGGGCCCCAGTACAGGCTATTACAACGGGCCCCAGTACACGCTATTACAACGGGCCCACATGCACACTATTAGGACGGTCCCCAGTGCACGCTGTTACAACTGGGTCCACACTTCACCAAACCACACGGGACATTACTGGGTCCATTCTTCACCAAACCAGATTGGAAATTAAAATGGCACCAAATAGCTTTAAGAAAACAGTAGCTTTGAATCGATTCAGTGTCTGAATCTGCAACTTACAAACAAATTATTTTCATAGACACATATTCACACAGCCAATCAAACTGACACATCTGATTATGTTCGCACATCTAATCACATTTACACACCCAAACACACTGAGACACCCAATCAAAAGCAGTTGTTTAAAAACAATGATGTCGTTGCCAAAGTTCCACAGTGTTTCATGCCAAGTGAGTGCCTGTCTTTAAAACATAATTCACAGTCTTCAAAGTTCACACGAATAATTAGTGTCATCCCAACTGGTGGTGCTACAATCCCTGTTACTGAAAACGTCATGGAAATATGTTTTCTGGCAGGCTGGAGAAGTTTCACCAACAAGTATCTGTTTTCTGACTCATATTTAAATACCCTAAGAACAACCATTGCAAGACATGAGACAGTTCTATGTTTTACATCTCAGGCACTAGTAATGTCAATGCTGTGGTTCTGCTTCAGATATTGTGTGGTTTTGCTCCAGATGTTCTGTGGTTCTGCTTCAGATATTGTGTGGTTCTGCTCCAGATTTTGTGTGGTTCTGCTCCAGCTATTGTTTGATTCTGCTCCAGATTTTGTGTGGTTCTGCTCCAGCTATTGTTTGATTCTGCTCCAGGTTTTGTGTGGTTGTGCTTCAGATATTGTGTGGTTCTGCTCCAGATTTTGTGTGGTTCTGCACCAGCTATTGTTTGATTCTGCTCCAGGTTTTGTGTGGTTGTGCTTCAGATATTGTGTGGTTCTGCTCCAGATTTTGTGTGGTTCTGCTTCAGCTATTGTTTGATTCTGCTCCAGGTTTTGTGTGGTTGTGCTGCAGGTTTTGTGTGGTTCTGCTCCAGCTATTGTTTGATTCTGCTCCAGGTTTTGTGTGGTTGTGCTGCAGGTTTTGTGTGGTTCTGCTCCAGCTATTGTTTGATTCTGCTCCAGGTTTTGTGTGGTTGTGCTGCAGGTTTTGTGTGGTTGGACCGTGAGAGGACAACGGCCTTGTCTCATATCACACCTGCTGACTGATTTACCTTGGGGGGGTTGGGTATCCTCCTAAAGGGCACTCTCTTTGATGACTAATGCATCCCAAATGGCAGTCTATTCCTTGAATAGTGCACTAGCCCTCATGACTGGTCAAACATAGAGCACTATAATGTGACTAGGAGGCCATTTTGGAAGCTATCTATATCATCACAGTAAATCCTCAGGAGAAAATTAGATTTGATAATGTTCCTGGTGTCTGGGGACGGAGCTAACCTCGGAGGCAGTGAGAATGGAGACTGCCTGGGAAACACTTCTGATTCATGATAACACCATCTTATCACTCTACATACCAATCTTTTCACATCAACATAACACTTCTGATTTATTTATAAATAAAACATGGAATCAAGCCAAGTGTCATGATGTCTTGTTTTATGTGTCATTTAGATAATCAAGACCTGCATTGTAATGGAGTAAAAAGGCCTTTCTGCCAAAGAATCAACAGCTACAGTGACAGAAACGTAGGTAACATCGATGCTGTTTCCTAGTGAAGGTTACTGACTGCAGGAGACGTTGAAATATTTACCATCTCTCTTATTCTTCTTCGATATGGAAAGAAGCTCCAGCGGTGTTCTTCTAACAAACAGAATTGATATTCTATAGTTCAAAAGAAACAGAGCTCCAGCGTGTGGGTGTATGCGTGCATATTTGTGCATGTGTGTGTGCGTGCATATTTGTGCATGTGTGTGTGCGTGCATATTTGTGCATGTGTGTGTGCGTGCATATTTGTGCATGTGTGTGTGAGTGTCTTCGTGTGCTTGTGTGTGTGTGTGCTTGCGTGTGTGTGACAGTATCGTCATCTGTTTGAAATCTCAGACTGAATGGTGGCAACCTAAATTGGGCAGCAGCAGCTTGAGCGTTTTATTGTCTTGATCGGTGCTCTGATTGTCTTAGCCTGGAACCACACCACACTGCTCTCTCCCCCACACATGGGTTTCCACTGAGTATAAGCTGTGTTTCCCTTGCTTATTTTTTGTCCTTCATGTTCAATTTACGCTGGATCACTAATGATGGGAGGTAGATTCTGGAGCGACCAAGCTGCACCAATTCAGCACTGCATCGTTCAGTCCAATTCAGTGTGGGCATTTATTTCCTTGTTGTCATCCATATATACACAGTAAACATGAACGTACTCTTTATAAAAGGAATACATGGTGTTTCATAACATGATTTGATGTGTACCCGAGTTTGGTCCTCCAGAACCTGTAAATATACTTAAAGCATTTCTAATTCTGTTTTGCATTACCTTAACGACACGCGGGATTGGTGTTGAGGGATATAGTGTTGTGCTTCCGGTCTGTCCTCCATTAAACAAGGGAAACGTTCAGATGCAGGTAGCATTTTATTTCTATTCTCGGTCCACTGCCCAGCTGATCGGACTGGATGCGTGTCAGATAGAAAGGTGCAGTTCAGCGCGTGGCAGCTCCATGTGATGTGGAGTTAGGCGTGTCCACACCGCTCTGCTGTGGGCTCTGTGTAGTGACTCCCAAACTCTCTGTCTCTCCATCTCTCTCTCTGTCTCGCTACAGGCATGACCTTCCCTCGCTCGCTGCTTAACCTAATCAATTATGGTTCAGAACAGAAGCCAGGAGAAAGCGGAAGGGAGCGGGCCAGCTTGTCAGAGCCCCCAGGAGTCAGTGAATAATTCCGTTTGAGCCCCATAAAAACGGATTCCACTGGAGGGAGCAGCAGAAGAGGAGGAGAGGGGGGAGCAGAGGGAGGGGAAAAGTAGGAACGGGGAGTGTGGAAGTGGGGAGGAGGAAGTAGGAAAAGGAATGAGCAGAAAGGAGAGCATAAAGGTAGCTTGTTGAGCATGAAAGAGACAGAAGAGGAGGAGGTTAAGAAGAAAAAAATGGAGAAAAGTCAGATCAGTGCAGGAGAGGTCCGGTGTCTCTGAGAGAACTAGATACGGAACAGCATGTTAATGCTGCCAGCGAGCTTTGTTTGCTCTCCAATAATATTCATGAAGCCTGGACACATTGGGAAGAACCTGAGTTAGTGTCAGGTCATCAAGATGGATGCAGTCATCCCATGTCTTATGGAAACAATGATGGACCTCTTCTCCAGAGCTTTCATCATTCACTTCACATGCATCAAACAGCTGTCAGTCATTGTCTGAAACTGCCACACTCCGGAGCCAGCTGTCATTCACAAATTGACAGCTCAACAAACCCACATCTAAATTCTTAGCAGCGTCTTGGTCATGGAACAGTATAGGTTGCTATGGTATAGCTTTGCATATGTCTGAAGATTCAATAATCCTTGAAATACTCTGTCATCAAAGCAGTGTCTCTTATTGTCTCCTCAGATGCTAGTGATAGCCCTGCAAGGTCACAACCTCAAACCCTTTTGATCTAGTCAGGAAACATATTTCCCCAAGACGACCACCCAAACTTATATTCCAACATTTTAAATTGTGTTAATGCCCCTAAAGACACTTCATCGCTGGCACTGAGTGACCAATCTGGAATACAATCAAGGCAAGTCTACATATAGTAGGTACATATTGATCAATTAACTTTTACATGGGTAGTCAGGCATGGACATTAGTCTAAGATGATGATGATAATGACAACAGAGAGCTGTGTCATTCAGCTGATTCATAGGTGCAGAGCTATGTCATTCATCTGATTCATATGTGGAGAGCTGTGTCATTCAGCTGATTCATATGTGGAGAGCTGTGTCATTCAGCTGATTCATATGTGGAGAGCTGTGTCATTCAGCTGATTTATATGTGGAGAGCTGTGTCATTCAGCTGATTCATATGTGGAGAGCTGTGTCATTCAGCTGATTCATATGTGGAGAGCTGTGTCATTCAGCTGATTCATATGGGGAAAGCTGTGTCATTCTTTTTGTGCAGCTACAATCATGGTTGCTGATTTTGGAGGGTTTCTTGACTGTAGGGATGGCTAGCAGCATGAGTTCAAAGCACCAGGGACTCACCTTACCTTTCTGTCAATGTTGTTTTCTACATGTGTGCCTCCAAAAATAAAAAAAAGTAAAATATCTGCAGTAGAGAGAGTTCACAACATCCGGTTCCTTGGTGTCAACATCAGCGATGATTTGGTCTCATCACTCGAACATCTTGGTGGAGGAGGACAGGAAACGGCTCTTCTTCCTATGCTGATTAAGGAGATTTGGCCTGGATTCCAGGATTCTCACCAACTTCTACAGATGCACTATCTAGAGTATCCTGTCCGACTGTGTTACCGCCTGGTATGGCAGCTGCACCGACCTCAACCATAAAGCAATTCAGATGGTGATTAAAACAGCAGAGTGCATCAAAAGGTCTGACCTGCCATTCCTGCAGGATCTCTACACAGAGATGTGTAGGAGGAGGAGCAAACGAATCATTACAGATCCCAGCCACCCATGCCATGGACTGTTTACCAAGCTGCCGTCAGGCAGAAGTTACAAGAGTATTCTGTCCAAAACTAACAGGCTACAGGACAGTTTCTTTCCTCAGGCTGTAAGGCTGCTCAATTCAGAAACCCCATTTTCCTTCCATCCATAGTCCCATGCACACCTGTCACTTTATATCAGGCTCATCTGCCAATCATATCATGCACACCTGTCAACTTTTACATTGCACTACGGTTGTATAGTTGTATAGTTATTTTTATTGATGCATGTTTTTGTAGTGTTATTATAGATTGATTGTGTTATCTTATTTTTATATTATAATTACTGTTACTTTTTTTACTTTTAACTGCACTGTCGGAAGTAGGAACACCCAGCATTTCATTGCCATAACTTGTTATTGCAAATGACAAATAAACCCTTCTGAACTTTGAAATATTGTCCTTTAAAGAGCTGAAATGGATGGAGGTAGAATGTTTTTAGTTTGAGTGAGTTAGAGACAGAGGGAGAAAGGGAAAGAGACAGAAAGACAGACAGACAGCTGTTTACTAAACCAACAGGATGGCAGGCAGTTTAGCTAGAAGTGCATCGGATCAGGAAGTAATAGGTGCGTAGATTGAATCCCAGAGCAAAGAGAAACAAATCTGGCCATATGTCACACCCCCTTGTGCTTTATTGCTTATATATACCTTGGGTATCAGCCAATCAGCATTAAGGATTCTAAGAACACAGCCACAATATAATTCAGCGCAACAGACAGTGCTTGTCTCAGTTTTTCCGTTGTTTCACTGTGATAGAGTTTATTTGAACCATGTGTGTCTCACTCTGTCATGACAAATATGACACATTTTTCCTGATTTATTAGATCCTATCCTATGCGCCACGCACAACCCCTAGTGAATTCACCTGTCCTCCACACTTTCTTCTCTGAAAGGCATTGATGTGACAACAATTTGACGATAATAACTGTTGCCCTTGTAGTTTATGTATTCCTGTCGGCTGGCCTTGTTCCTCTGCCATGTGGGTGTGGGGGTTCAACATGTGGCATTGATTGAAAACACGGCTGTCAAAGAGGTTACCGTTTGTCAATGTCTATTTACTGTAGAGGCATCTGTATTTCTGTTTGGAGGAAGATAGATCTAGAGATGCAGAATATGCAGTGATGCTAGGCCATCACTGTGAAGTGCTAGAAACGCCTCAGTGTCTTCAATAATTATTTATATCGACAGTGTTTTTAAGGTTTGTTTCTGTCCGGTCTGCTAACTGAGTATGGATGTTGGTAATTGCCCCCTTCCTGTTGATATGAAATTGATTAAACATAATGTCAGCAGTTGACGTTAGCAGAAATATCCCCACTCCAGTTCAGGAAAGCTACTGATTAAATCATTTTGATCAATGCCGGCTATCGTTCACCAAAGAGAAAGCTTTCTGCATCTGACTGGAGAAGATTCAACCTCACAGTAAACTCAGTCATGGGCTATGGGTTGTAAAAAATACTCCATGCCACTGTAGAGAAGGTGTCCCAAATGAGATCCTGTTCCCTCTTTGGTGCCCTATTTTGGACCACAACCCTATGGGCCCTGGTTGAAATAGTGCACTGGATAGTTCTGGTTCTCAACCGGTCAAAGTATTCAAGTATGGTTCTCCACATGCCATTCCACATGGTTCTCCACATGCCATTCCACATGGTTCTCCACATGCTGTTACACATGGTTCTCCACATGCCGTTCCACATGGTTCTCCACATGCCGTTCCACATGGTTCACCACATGCCGTTCCACATGGTTCTCCACATGCCGTTCCACATGGTTCTCCACATGCTGTTACACATGGTTTTCCACATGCTGTTCCACATGGTTCTCCACATGCCGTTCCACATGGTTCTCCACATGCCGTTCCACATGGTTCTCCACATGCTGTTACACATGGTTCTCCACATGCTGTTCCACATGGTTCTCCACATGCCGTTCCACATGGTTCTCCACATGCCGTTCCACATGGTTCTCCACATGCCGTTCCACATGGTTCTCTGAATGTTCAACGGCTTCCACAAGGTTTCAGAAATCTCATTTAGCCATTGGAATGAAATCAGGTTCAACACAAGTTTTAACAGGGCAGCTTATAATCTGGACATTGAATAGCCAAAGGGTATGGGTGTTCAAACAGTTAGCATAGCAATGCGCAGAATTGTATAGAACCAGTGACTGAGTCTAAAGCTGCTCTATATTCACCACATGGGGCCTAGTTTTGGACAAGAGCACTAAAGACCCGGCTCAAAACGACTATAATCAAAAGAAGTATAGTATATATGGAATAGAATACCATATTGGCCCTGGTCAAAGTAGTGTACTATATAGGGAATAGAATACCATATTGGCCCTGGTCAAAGTAGTGTACTATATAGGGAATAGAATACCATATTGGCCCTTGTCAAAGTAGTGTACTATATAGGGAATAGAATACCATATTGGCCCTGGTCAAAGTAGTGTACTATATAGTGAATAGAATACCATATTGGCCCTTGTCAAAGTAGTGTACTATATAGGGAATAGAATACCATATTGGCCCTGGTCAAAGTAGTGTACTATATAGTGAATAGAATACCATATTGGCCCTGGTCAAAGTAGTGTACTATATAAGGAATAGAATACCATATTGGCCCTGGTCAAAGTAGTGTACTATATAGGGAATAGAATACCATACTGGCCATGGCCAAATTACTGCACTATATAGGGAATAGAATATCAAATAGGCCCTGTTCAAAGTATTGTACTATATAGGGAATAGAATACCATATAGTCCCTGGTCAAAGTAGTGTACTTTAGAGGGAATAGTGTGCCGTCTGTACGGCTCTCATTGTGTCTCTGCAGGCTGCTTGTCTCTGTCTGTAAGAGTTGTCAGCTGCCTCACTGTGTCGTGAAGAAGACTGCAACACGGCGCCGGAATTTGCATTTAGACACATTCCTACGCCCAGCGCGAGTTCCAACAGCATCTCCTTAACCAGACTCAGAGAAAAAGAGTGTTAAATGAAGACAATCACTTATTGAAGTGTCTCTTACAAAATAGAGACTTCACAGCACTTGACTGAGGGGAAAAATGCGGTATCTTGTTGTGCTACGCACAAACACACAACAATGGGAGATTCGCACACATTGTTTGAAAAGTGCCATCGTTTACGAGATCAGGAACCAGACGTTTTATCACTGTCCCAAAACATTGATAATGAAGTAGTATTGGGTCATTAGGAGGAGCTGGGCTGGCTAATTCAAAGCGTTCAAAGGCAGGGAAATTCAAATGTTTCCAGATTGATTAATCTGCCCTTGTCCAGCTTAATGAGTCCACGCATGTAAAACCGGCACCAGACTTCACTCTGGAGTCTTGGAGAGAAGTCAGAGACCACAACTAATAATGATGGATGACAGCATCATGGCGTCTACGTCTCTAACAGAAAGTGAAAGCAAACTGTTCATCTGCATTCTCCAACTGCAGCACGACCAAAAACGTCTCTAAAACGTATCAGGCTTTTCTGAGAAAGGCCATAAATGGCTGATAACTGACTGATATTTGAGTGGATCGGTCCTGATCCTGTACGATGACTGGGGTCCCTGGCAGTAAGCAGGATCTGCAATACCAGGGTTTTGGGCTCAGTTCCCGTTTGTGCACAGTACCGCTATGAATTTACTCCATATTGTAAATCAATTGGGATTAGAGAGTCTGCTAAAATGTAAATGTATCATAGATAGATTTTTGATGTCAAGTTCCTTGGTGCTTATTAAGTCCGTGCCTTAAGTAGCATGGCCAGGATGTGGTCTAGACTAAACCCACTTCACATACAACAACAGCTATTAGAGGATGAATAAATGATGAGTATTCTAGACACTTATTCTACCACAAAATGGAAGCTACTGGGTAGGGTTGCTAAATACTTCACAGCTTTTATTCAATTTCTGGGTTTTCACATTTTGGACCTCTTGTGTCAGAACACTTGGTGAAACTTTGGTGTGAATTATAACATAAGGAATACTAACCTTTCACAGACATGAAATGTTTGCATTGGATCGGTAAGGAAACAATGAGATGGCATGAGATACCCAGCAGTAGTTTCCATAACCTGGACAAATCATATAACAGCAGGGGCTGGCATACTTCAACTGTCCAAAAGTCTGATAGGAAATGGGCCTCCAAAAACAACAAGAGAGGGGTGGATTATGACTTTGGGTTATAATCGCTTATTAACATGTAATGGACCCAAGTTAATCTTTATCTTAATGTCATTAGGCAAGACTTTTGTTCTGTGGTAACCGAGATTTAAGGGGTGAATGTTCTTAATTTATGGCCCATTCAAAAATTACTAAGATGCCAAGAAGATGAAATCTGGAAAGAAACTTTTGTGGCAATAAAATATATAATAAAAGCTCATTGTGTTTGTGTCTGAGAGGCTCAGTAAAAGCATGCCTAGCTCAGAATTTTTACTGTGCCTTCCCAGAAAATATCAAATCGGCTTATTTGCATATCATATTTTCAGTTTCAGAAACAAGACACAGTTGCTACAGCTTAATGTTTTATTAGTGGTGGTGGTAATTCACGCATCTGTCTGTGAAAACGTTGTGTGTTGTGTGCGTTGTGTGTGTCGTGTGGGCCCATCCCTGCTGCTGAGTACGCAGGACGCGATAGAGCATGGCTGTACCAGCAGCAAACACCAAGGCATCAATCAGAGTCACCTCCTAATGACTTATTCATTTACTTTTTCAAAACACACATCTTGATGATGAAAGCAGAAGAACAAGTCACGCCTGTGTCCCAAATGACATCTTCTTCATTACAGCGCACTGCTTTTGGCCACATCCTGAACAGGGAATGGGGGGTCATTTGAGAGTCTGGTCATGTTTAGACACTCCGTTCTAACGGATCAGGACCGGGAATGTGCTGGTCAGCAGTTTGTTGAATTAGGTCCTGCTATTAATCAATTTTAGTTAAACTGGAACAGATCCCAAATGTGTGATCAGGGGAAAGAGTCAGAGGGACTCGGGATGACTGAGGAGCTATGTAGCTGTGTGTGTGTGTGTGTGTGTGTGTGCGCCTTGGTCTGTGCGTATGTGTGGGTTTGAGGGTGTGTCTGTGTAGAGTTGTGTTGTTTTATGAGGAGTGAAAATCCACAGTGACAGTAAAACGTGGAAAATGTGCCCTCGTGAAGACATTTTTAGAGCAGGCATCGTCCATACATGAGTCAGCCCCTCATGTTAGCGCGGAAACAGCCTCGGCTATCAAGGCAAACTAGCAGTCCGGATATTTGTGAGTCTGGGTCACGTGCAACAAGCGGCCTTAAATGGCAGGCCAACTTCAAGGTCACAGTCGCTAGTGAGGCACTGCTGCGTGACTGAGGGAGGAGGTCTGTGTGAAGGAGGAGGTCACTGTACCTCTGAGTGTCATAAAGAAAGAGGTGCTAGATATAATTGGAATTGTTGTTTGTGTGCTCATGTTTTCCCAATTTGTATGGAGAAAGGGGAGTTAAACTGAGTAAAGGGGTATAGGGTGGAATGTGTGTAAAGATGAAGGCAGATGCATTTAGTCTGCGAGAGGAAAAGCAGAGTGCATGAAACGTTAAATCCAAACCCTCATAGCTCAACACAGCTCTTCATATCCGGGTCCTCTATTATAACATAACGTTGACATCCAGCCGACCTATGATGAGCCCAAACACGCGCAGACTTGCCTGACATAATTACAATTTAATACAAATTGCCAATGAGTGAGATTCTGCGACGTCATGAAATGATGTGTATATAATTAGCTGGATTTCAAAATATCTGACTTAAAAATGTTGTTCTTTGTAGAAGTCCACTGACATAGACATGAAGCATATCGTTTCTGTGAGGCCAAGTTCTAAAACCAGGATGCCGTCACCCTGCTGGACGCTGATCAGCTCCCCACAGGGTGGAAAATGGCTGCTGATTGGCACAATGGGATCTGTTAGCATGATGTGATTCGCTGTGATCAAGATTCCTGGTTCAAAGTCTAGCTGGAGGAGACGTGTTGAGGGTCTTCCAGGAGAAAGACAGATTATGTGTCCATCTGACAGGCACAGATGTGTCCTGGTGGGGGGCATGACAGACGCCCAGGGGGTTGTGTGTGTGTGTGTGTGTGTGTGTGAGTGTGTGAGGGTGTGTGGGTGTGTG
>JACXGJ010015836.1:0-13010 GCA_016801105.1 Esox niger | reverse complement strand
TTCGGTATCCTTCCCCTAATTCATGATGGTGAACAATCCTTGTTTTCAGTTCATGTGACAGTTCTTTTGAGACTCCCATGTCACTACTCTTCAGAGAAGATTCACAGAGGAGGGAAACTTACAATTGCCCCCCCTTAAATACTCTCTCATAATTGGGTTCACCTGTGTATGTAGGTCAAGGGTCACTGAGCTTCCCATACCAATAATTGGTTCTAAAGATTTTGAAATCATTAAAATGACAACAGTGCCCAAATTTATGCACATGCCTAATTTTGTTCGAACAATTATTGCACACTTCCTGTAAATGGTATAAACTTCGTTTCACTTCTCAAATATCACTGTGTTTGTCTCCTATATGTTATATTTAACAGATTTTTTTCATCCTAAGGACCAACGATTTATGAAGGAAAATCATGGAAATTAACAAGGTTGCCCAAACTTTTGCAGACCACTGTATATAAAGTCAACTCAAGTCAGGTGGAGGAATTCACAAGGATAATGTCATTCTGTTACAGTTCCCATGTGTACTTATAGTACTTATCTGAGTAGTTTCTATTTTATAATAGGACCAGTGCTAGTTTGGCAATAAATACTTGGTTTACACCTCAGTTTATTTATCTCCACAGATCCCTCAGATCAGCTACGCATCCACTGCACCTGAACTGAGTGACAACACACGCTATGACTTCTTCTCCCGTGTGGTGCCACCAGACTCCTACCAAGCTCAGGCCATGCTGGATATTGTCACAGCGATGGGTTGGAACTATGTGTCAACCCTGGCCTCTGAGGGGAATTACGGCGAAAGTGGCGTGGAGGCTTTTGTCCAGATCTCCAGAGAGTCCGGTAGGTGTGATGTGGCTCTTTTGAACCTGGCACTAATGTCTCACGACTAAGGACTTCACTCAAGCGCTAAATCTTTTTTTCTGAAAAATAAATGCTATTGAATGCAAAATTAACTATATTTCCCTCCCAACATACAGTGAGGCTTTTATTGTACAAGTCTTTTAAGAAGAATGTTTGGGTATGTTTAAATAAAATGTAAAAAAACTCTGGGAGATATGTACTGTTGGTCAGCATTTTTATGCTGTTTATACATGAATTGCCCTAACGTTGACTCAAACATAAGCAAATAGTGTTTTGCCTAGTTTGACATAGAGCACCTCAGTGTGTGCTGTCTTAACAGCAGAGGACACCTTGAAGGTTCACTGTCATGTTGCTTCTTGTCAGAATAGACTCCCAGGGGAGTGTCTAAGACAAATAGTACAAAGACCAACACTGCATGCTCTTTTAGTTTGCTTGCTCTTTGCTCAGAACAGTAACATTGTACTGCCCCATTATCCCAAATGCATATAACCATTATTTAAAATTAGCTAACATAAAACACTGCTGCACACACCAAAATAAATGATAACCCCACTATTTTATCGAGGAATCTGCAGCTAGCAATAACCTGCGTAGATGATCAATTAAGCATACATCATATGGTAAGGAGACGGTGGATCAAAAAGTGGTCTATGAAATATGTACTTGGTTGATAAAAGAATATAGCGATAGGCAATGTAATTGATTCTGCAATCACCTGTAAGTACAGGACTGTGTTTTTTAGGGGCCATGTTGTAATTACAATCAGTTCTCACTGAGCCTTCTGATGATATTACTATTGCAGCTTTGTCTCATGTAGACATGAGGCATCACATTAATAACATTGTAATTTGTAAATAGAAATTGATCAGCTGTAACATGTATGTTTGAGATTGACAGTATGAGTGTGCAGAAGCCCGGGGGCTATTATAAATGACTGTCATTTCTGGGCAGCATGCAATGTACCAAATAAAGAAGAAAAAGTCTAACTAACACACTTGTCAGGCAACCAGCTGTAATAGGAATGTGAATGTATTCAACTGTTAGGCAAACGCACTTTGATCAACATTGCAGCTGGTTGCCTTAAAGTTGTATACTGAATAAACTTCCATGCCATTTTGTTGAATAAATGCAAAATCTTCTTGCAGCTACTTTCTGTATAAACTTATTACTGGCTTGCAAAGTGATACTTCCTATTCAAATCCTTATCTTAGTTTTTATAGTTATGAGGATTTCCAAATAATTGCATTACAAATAACCTTCATCAATCAGCATAGGAAAGATATCTAAATCAAGTAGAAAGATTTGTGCAAAAGGTGAAATCACTATATTGGATTCACAAAATGTCTCTCAATGGAACCGAACTCTGAACCACTGGACTAAAAGTTGGTTGCAAAATCAGCTACCAACCGTCCCTGACCACAATGCCCGCACACTGTCCACGACCACAATGCCTGCCCACAACCCCCGACTGCAACGCCCACAGACTGTTCCCAATTAACAACGCGCGCCGACTGTTTCCGACCATCAACGCCCGCCCACTGTCCCCGACTACGACGCCCACCACTGTCCCCAACCACAACGCCCACCACTGTCACCAACCACAACGCCCACCCACAGTCCCTGACCAACAATGGCTGCCCACTGTCCGCAGCCACAATGCCCGCCCACAGTCCTCAACCAACAACGCCCACCCACTGTTCTCAACCAACAACTCCCACCACTATCAGCGACCACAACACCCAACCACGGTCCCTGACCACAAAGCCCTAGCAAACACCTTTTATTTTACTATGTTTACGTCCATAAATGCCCTAGCGGCCGTGTTCCTACAGCAACCAGCACTTCTCATATCTTGACACTGAATGTAATTTCAGGTTATTAAGGATTAATAACACTGGGATATGTTGATAATGAACATTAAAGCACTGCTGATATGTTCATACTGAATGTAAGTGCATTTTCCACAATAGCTACATTTGAACATAATTCCTGTGATGGTGTGTTAACTGGGATATGTACAAAAGTGATTTTCTTAGCATTTTTTGTTTTATTAAAAAATCTTGCCAAGATCCAACTCACTGAGTAAAATTTGTAGATTCAATGTTCTACAGTAAAGCAACAATTGCAAAAGGATTGTGAGTTTCCTTAACATTTTGACCCATCTCACCCCATAGTTCTGCTTTTCAAAGGCAAACATGATTCTGTAAGTTTACATAAGAAGGACATTAATCATACATTTTTGGCAAACTTTGTTCCCAACTTGTGGGAATGCCAAACCAGCCTCTCATCCTTCCAATGAACCAAAATCAAAGGGTGTATTCCAGAGTAGTGATGCGATCAAAAAACCCACCAACATCAGGACACACTTCAGAGTGTAATGATGTTCATGTTCCAATTTTAAATACTTAAACAAGCAGAAACAAACCTCAATACACAAAGTATTGTAGAGTTGAAGGTTGAACCAATGTAATCAGTGTGAAATTTGTGTTCAATTATGTAGGTACATATTGTAGTTCCGTTGTTAACTCAGTTGATTTAACACAGGAGCATTTACTTTATAGCAGTTAAACATTTTATATAGGAGGAAGTTAATATTTTAAGTGACTAGAAATCAGACATTAACAAATGCATGGGTCATACAATTAGACATGCCAATCCCTTCTGTGTGGTACTGTAAAAAAATAACCCGCCTAATTGGATTCTACTATGCGTTGGTGGCTGTGTCATTGCAAACTCACTAGAAGAGGCCAGTGGTGGATTGACTTGGCTTTGGGAGACTGGATGGGCAATGAAAGTGCAAATGGAGGCCACGGGTGAATGGGTTTTAACAGTAAGCTACATTTATTGTCGCTTTATAGTACATCCAATGTCTCTGTGAAGCTTTACTAGAATCATTGATTGGCTACAAAATTCAACCACCTGTGTTTTTAGTCAGACTCGTTTGCTAATATCACAGATACTGCTCCATTAACAGGTCTTGTTTTACCCCCCTATGTAGTAAGGTGTCTGGTAGAGAGTGTAATAAGAAGTGGTTTAACTCACCTCCGGAGCTAATACTTTTCCGATTTATCCGTTTCCCCTTCCGCATGGCTTGGAGGAGGTCAGTGACCCAGTATTGGGCTGTGCCGAATTGGCCCATGAGTTCTTCGGATAGGTTGAAGTGGTGCATGCTGGGTCAAGGGGGGCAGTTCATTTCAGTCAGGGTGAGCCAACTGAGTCGAATCCCTGCCAGGTGCCTTCGTTTGACCACTCATGGAACACTGGGTGCAACTGCTCTCTCTCAGGATTGTACACCTTAAACACAGGGAATGGCACATCTTGCGCATATATCCAATGCCGATGACACTATTATTGCCAGAAGGACATTTGATCATAAGGCACTTCAGTGCGTCTTAATTTTAAAAAGTTTTGGAAAAAGTTTATAGTTTTCTTTGCAATGCACTGTAATGTAGCCTAATTTCGCGAACATTATTATTATGCAAACATTTTGGCTGTTATTTTCATCAGCAGATAACTACACGTGATACTGACTAAAAGCTGACTAAAACCCCGACTGCTATTAGGCTTACTGTGATATTAGAAAATATTTTAAGGTTTGCCATACAATTTATTTTAGTTTCCAATATTTTTTTAGGCCTAACTCTATTGTTGATGAATTCATGATGGTTTGGACATGTTATTTAGTCTTTTAGGCCATCTATATGCATTTGCATGGCTATTATTCACTTCACTATAATCAACAGTGGTTTGGGCTCTAACCTGACTGTATGAATGTGCACACACATACCCATACAATTTATTTCGCAGTAAATTATTTGAATATAACTTTGTGTAGAGCATGTTAATCATGCTTCTGTATGCATGGGCTATCCTATGGAAATTGACATAATTTGCATAGTATTTGTTTAAAAAAATCTAAGATCTCTTAAGATATGAAACCTAAAGTCCCTTATTCAGATCAATAATTGCAATCTGGCGCAAATAATTTTAATCAGGCAGTTATGTAATAATGATGTAGCTAACCTATTATGCTCACTCCATAAAGACTGTTATTTCTGCTGACTAATTTAAATAAAAAACAGTATAACATCAACTCTGCATTAAATGATGTTCATCAATATTGCCTACGCCTTACAGAAAGGCTTTTTACTTCAAAAGGAACCATAACAAAGTTACTTTCAACCGAAAATTATAAATTTCCAATATGAAAGACTGTGCAGGGCTTTTAATACGCGTTTCAATTGTTATTTTTCAGATAAAAAATCCTGGGGGATAAAGCATGCATATACAGTGTAGGAGCATTCTTTAAAGGAGCTTCCTGTAAGCTAATTGAGTGCTATAAAAATTATTTTTTTAGCTACCTCTGGGTCAGATTGACCCCTTCCAGCACTTCTAGTGTTAAAATGTTGAAAACATCCTTCATTTATTACTGTGTCAGCTATAGTTGTATAAGTAAGATTCATTTCCCAAAGGTGTTTCTGTCATCCTTCATGTCATTATACATTTTTCTATGATGACAATAGCATGAACAAGACAGCACATTTGTACATTTATATGTTTATACTATACATATAAACACACATTTTTAGTCCAATTAACGATTTAATCCAATTATACCTTTAAATCACAAACCTTTCTTACTCTAATATGTACAGTTGTAGATGTTGTTATTGTAGGTATTCATTCTAGTTTTTATTCTAGATTTGTTTGGAAGATTTCGTTTGAGATATTTGGTTTTAACATTTTTTTTTGAATATTTGGCTAAATGAACATAGGAAGCTATCGTAGCTAGCTAACTATAAACTTAATGTTAGTTGGACTGAGTTGGACAAGTAGCTCTTGCTTATACTGTAGTAACTGAAGTTTGCTTGCTGATTAACTTCACTTTTCAAAATATAAGTGCTTGTTTATACCTAGATGTTTCACTTTTTCAAATTTTCAGACATCTTATGTTGTACACCAAAATTAGCCAGTTATTTTTATCCAGATATATGTGTGAGGGAAAGGTCAAATTGGACGTCTCACTTTGACCCAAACTTCTATTTCACAAATATTATTCCCAAAGATTATTTGGAGGACAATGCTGTACATCATATTATTTGGTAGTTACGTAAGCTGAGCCAGAACAGCCTACCAGCCAAAGAAACAACTTTTCTTGACAAATTGTTTAAAAGTAAGATAAATACACTACTGACAATATTGATTTTGTATAGAACCACTGACCTATGAAAAGTGATTGCAGTCACACCTGTACATTTTACATAAATTTGCTGTTGCACAAAGTACCACCATGATCGTTTTAAGTGACTTGAATTTTCGGGAACCATTTCCAGTTCAAATGGCAGGCGGATTGGAACGGAAATTCTATATCCTCTGGTTATAATCCTGAATTTCAACACGTTATTCACTAATCAATTGCTCTATTTTTAGTTTACAAGTTAAATCAGGTGTGCTAACTTTGGAATAGATCAGCTACAGTATATGGAGCTGTTGGAGTTCCCTAAAGAGTGATTAGACAACACTTGAGTCAGGCAACACAGGTTGAACTTGAATAAAATGATCGGACATACCACTGTAATACTTGGATTTCCTTCCTGTAGTCTGCAGTTCTACACGTTCCCATGTGTGCTGGTTGGAATGCTGATTTTCAGTTAGTAGTTGGCATCCTCTCTCACTTTAGGCTGTGTTGTATTTCGACTCTCCTGAACATCTCGGAGAGCAGAGCAGACAGAGAAAACAAACCCAAAGGAGTGGTGCTTGGACCGTTACCACTTGCTTTGGCTCTTTGCTTCAGTTCTGGAAGAGGTTGCAGAGATTTTCCTATACAAGACTTTCCCTTTGGGCCCTAAAACATGCTTGGATTAATTCCATAGACATTGTGGGTTTAACAGGCATCCAATTAGCCACTACACTAACATCATCATGTAACAATAACATCAATAAGTGCCTTACAATGACACTTATAGCTTGCACAGATAAAAGTAGGCATAGCAATCACATTTCTGTCAAGTTGTAATTGATAGATTATACTGTGGGCTGATTACACCATGGTTGACATTGCCAACATTCAATTATATATATAATCCATCTTTTTCTCTTTGGAGGCAAAAGGCTGAGTCTAAAAACTGTTAAAAAAAACTGTAAAAAAGAACTTAAAAAATATATAAAGATTAAGTGAATTGTGAGGCTCAATAAACAAGTGATGATGTGTAACTGTCAAAGCAGTTTGGCCAAATTGGCTGGCACTAAGTACAATGCAAACCCCTTCTGCTATTGTAATTCTGTAATTATAACTATAATCGTAATGTCTTCTCATTCTAGTTTCCTTGTCACAGCAATGTAATGTAAACAAGCAAAATCTTGAGAAATGGTAGCATTATTTGCTTGTAAAATATGAACCAAAACTACATCCTCTACTGTTTCAATGTGAAAAAGACAATTAGTGCACAAGATTAGTTAATCACATCAGAGACTGGTTCCTCTTAAGGTATTTTCTACATCCTTGCCTTCTAGGGAGTTCTTATATTCTTGACAATATGCATCATCTATTTTTGCTTCACCAAGCAGTTACCAAATAAATATGCACTATATGCAGTACCACGGAAACATGTGGTTAGCTCATTCCCCATTCTGCAATGCAGATACAACTGATTACATTCATTTTGTTTCATCAATCATCAATCAAAACCCTATACTGCCAAAGCTTTTAAAAAATCCCTTTTTACATCAGAAGTTGTCACAAAGTGCTTTTACAAAACACCAGGCCTTAAACCCCAAGGAGCAAATAACAGTAGTGTTGAATTTTAGTAAAAATCCCTAAGGCAGACATTTAGGAAGAAACCCAGAGAGGAACCAGGCTCAGAGAGGTTACCAGTCCTCCTCTGGCTGTGTCGGGTGAACATATTAAGAGTCCAAATTGTAATAATTTATAAATGCATGTGGGCTAAATCCAGAGTCTTTTTAAACCTAGTCCAGATTGGAAGACCAGATGGACAAGGACAGGGACAACCGTGGGGGGAGGGGTGGGTCAGCAGAAATTGTCAGGTATCATCTTGAGCTGGAACACAACCAGGAGGACTTTGGACAGGGATGGCAACAATTTAAGCCTGGTACTCCGCAGGTGTGGGTCAGGACCTCGTGTTTATAACGGCAGGAGCCAGAGAACATTTTGAAAATGCATTCCTTAGCTCTACAACATTTTATTTTGGAAGAGAACTGACCCTACTCCCCTAGCACAATAATATAGCAGCGTAAGACCTTGGGGCTGAGACAGGGGGTCCAGTGACACTGTGACAACAAAACAGACACCCACCAACCACAACCACTTTTTCATTATGAGGTATTGTGTGCAGATTTATAGCAACAAAACATTTAGTCAGTTATCAATGGAGTCTATGATACATCAAAATGTGGAGAAAGTTAAGGGATCTGAATATTTTCTAAAGACACTGTATATGGACTAGGTCTAATGGGTAGAGGATGATCCAAGGAGCAGTGTCACTCTCAACTCCTTTGGAGCCTGATGATCTCCATGACAACAGGTAGAATACCCATATTGCAAATACAATGCAAGGACAGACACAATGCAGTACCACAATGTGATAACGCTAGGTGGTCTGCCCTAAAAGGCAAGATAAAATATATGTTGGCCCGCGTTTGTGGGGCCAATAATTTCTTTGGAGCTCAGTATGTATTATACAAGATAGAAAATGCAACATATTGTTTAGTAAAAGAAAATGTTCCACAATTATTGATTGAATGTCCATTCTGTAACTGTGGTTTAGTATTATGTCCTGCTTCTTCTTTATTTACAGACAGAACACAACTTACATTTTATAAAAATTTTTACAAGGGTGGATGTAACGAATTAAAAATACTGTAATTAATGTTCAGTAGCTTTCCCCGATGTTCTATCTACCATTTGAGGTGGGAATGCATTTTTATGACACGGGGAAATTGACTGAGCTCTTTATGACTTTGAGTATAGTTACACAATGTATATTTTTTTTTACATATGAATTAAAGTTACACATTGTTTTTTATTACAAATGACACATGGTGGTACAGTACATTCATCTTGTGTCTTTTTGTGGCCCGCAAACCCTTTTTCTTTTCAATGAAAACAAGTGCTATAAAAGCAAAATTGAGGCTTCAAAATAAAGAAAATATTTAATATTTGAGATGTGGCGTTTCTCCATTGGTTATCCATTTTTGTGTCCGTTCGGCTACATAAAATTTTGTTCTGCCTTTCCAACATAGCGGACACCTATAACAGACAGTGTCTGATGACTCACCGATCGCATATTACATTTCTAGTGCAAGTAGCCTGTGTAGGCTTACTTCGTGGGTTATAAAGTACATACTGTTTAGTATTGTAAATTAATACGTCAGTACTTGGACGGATTGAAACGTATTACCTCGTCATTAAATTACGTCTCAAAATATAATTTTGGCGCGCATTAATTTACATCGTGTCATGTTTAAATATTTTGCTAGAAACAATGAAGTATTCTGTTAAACTGACTAACATTTATTATGCATCTATGAACTATATGGCTTTTTCCACTGGCCCTTTAATTGCTTACAAGCCAGTAATACTAGTATCTTATTTCTTATAAAACACATATAATAATAAATGAGCCAATTCTAGCAAGACTGAAGATGAACTTCACACTGCCAAAGCTATGTAATGTCATGGCACAACAACTTTGTCTTTCGTTTATACATAAAATACATTAATACAATAACTATCAATATAGGTGAAGATAATCGACTTTTTTCACAATCTGCCCTGAGTATTTCACAATCTGCTCAGTTACTGGGATTTTCACGCACAACCATTTCTAGGGTTTACAAAGAATGGTGTGAAAAGGGAAAAACATCCAGTATGCGGCAGTCCTGTGGGCGAAAATGCCTTGTCGATGCTAGATGTCAGAGGAGAATGGGTCGACTGATTCAAGATGATAGAAGAGCAACTTCGACTGAAATAACCACTCGTTACAACCGATGTATGCAGCAAAGCATTTGTGAAGCCACAACACGCACAACCTTGAGGCGGATGGGCTACAACAGCAGAAGACCACACCGGGTACCACTCATCTCCACTAAAAATAGGAAAAAGAGGCTAAAATTTGCAAGAGCTCACCAAAATTGGACAGTTGAAGACTGGAAAAATGTTGCCTGGTTTGATGAGTCTCGATTTCTGTTGAGACATTCAGATGGTAGAGTCAGAATTTGGCGAAAACAGAATGAGAACATGGATCCATCATGCCTTGTTACCACTGTGCAGGCTGGTGGTGGTGGTGTTATGGTGTGGGGGATGTTTTCTTGGCACACTTTAGGCCCCTTAGTGCCAATTGGGCATTGTTTAAATTCCAGGGCCTACCTGAGCATTGTTTCTGACCATGTCCATCCCTTTATGGCCACCATGTGCCCATCCTCTGATGGCTACATCCAGCAGGACAATGCACCATCTCATAAAGCTTGAATCATTTCAGATTGGTTTCTTGAACATGAAAATGAGTACACTGTACTAAAATGCCCCCCACAGTCACCAGATCTCAACCCAATAGAGCATCTTTGGGATGTGGTGGAACGGGAGCTTCGTGCCCTGGATGTGCATCGCATTTGACGCGTCTCTCTATTTGCAAATAAACTACTAATTGTGCCAAGAGAATTTTGTCTCTGTCTTACTCCTTTGAGTGTCTATCGATGGAATTTCCATCACACATCCCACAAATCTCGATCAACTGCAAGATGCTAGCCTATCAATGTGGGCCAACATTTCTAAAGAATGCTTTCAGCACCTTGTTGAATCAATGCCACGTAGAATTAAGGCAGTTCTGAAGGCGAAAGGGGGTCAAACACAGTATTAGTATGGTGTTCCTAATAATCCTTTAGGTGAGTGTAGTATGCAAGTATGCGATCTGAGATTCAGCGTGTGTGATGACATCCAGCATTGAACGTTTTACGTCCAGCTTCTACATAGTTAGTTAGCTCTTACAATTCAGTGTCGGTTCAAATCATTCTAATAGATTACATACAGTGGGAAGAACAGGTATTTGATACACTGCTGATTTTGCAGGTTTTCCTACTTGTAGGAAGCATGTAGAGGTGTCCCGAAAATCACATTGTATGATTTTTAAATAATTAATTTGCATTTTATTGCATGACAAAAGTATTTAATCACCTACCAACCAGTAAGAATTCCAGCTCTCAGAGACCTGTTAGTTTTTCTATGAGAAGCAACCTCCTGTTTTCCACTCATTACCTGTATTAACTGCAACAGTTTGAACTTGTTACCTCTATAAAAGACACCTGTCCACACAATCAAACTGTCATAGGGCTGGTTGAAGGACACAAACACTGAGGCGAACAGGTGAAGGTATTCCATGAATTTTAATGAAGAAAGAAACAAAACAAACTTAAAGCAGCTGCAGTGACTGGGTTGGGTAGCATAATGCACACAAACCAAAATGAACCACACCAGTGTGGGCAAACCATCAACTTAAATAGGTTCCCCAATTGGAGGCAACAACCCTCACCTACCTCAAATTGGGGAGACCCAAGCACATAGAGATTCCTAGAGGCATCTCTTCTAGTCCTGTCCTGACTATGGCCCAAGCCAGTGCACAGTTGGCTAGGGGCATAGCCAGGACGTGACACAAACCGACTCCAACCTCTCCACAATGACCAAGACCAGAGAGCTATGTAAGGACATCAGGGATACAATTGTAGATCTACACAAGGCTGGGATAGGCTACAGGACAATAGGCAAGCAGCTTGGTGAGAAGGCAACAACTGTTGGCGCAATTATTAGAAAATGGAAGAAGTTCAAGATGATGGTCAATCTCCCTCGGTCTGGGGCACCATGCAAGATCTCACATTGTGGGGCATCAATGATCATGAGGAAGGGATCAGCCCAGAACTACATGGCAGGACTTAGTCAATGACCTGAAGAGAGCTGGGACCATAGTCTCAAAGAAAACCATTGGCAACACATTACGTCGTCATGGATTAAAATCCTGCAGCGCACACAAGGTCCCCCTCCTCAAGCCAGCGCATGTCCAGGTCTGTCTGAAGTTTACCAATGACCATCTGGATTATCCAGAGGAGAAATGGGAGAAGGTCATGTTGTCTGATGAGACAAAAATAGAGCTTTTTGTTCAAAACTCCACTCGCCACGTTTGGAAGAAGACGGATGAGTACAACCCCAAGAACACCATCCCAACTGTGAAGCATGGAGATGGAAACATTCTTTAGGGATGCTTTTCTGCAAAGGGGAGAGTGTGACTGCACCGTATTGAGGGGAGGATGGATGGGCCCATGTATCGCGAGATCTTGGTCAACAACCTCCTTCCCTCAGTAAGAGCATTGAAGATGGGTCGTGGCTGGGTCTTCCAGCATGACAACGACCCAAAACACACAGCCAGGGCAACTAAGAAGTGTACCTATGATAAAAATGACAGACCTCTACATGCTTTGTAAGTAGTAAAACCTGCAAAATCAGCAGTGTATCAAATACTTGTTCTCCCCACTGTACATACATACCGTAGAATGATCAATCATGCAACCTATTGTCAAGCTAACCAAAAGTATTTAGTTACAAACACCTGTTCTCGCCATTTCAGCTGAATTAATCAAACTTTCTTTCAGGGCTATAAGCAGAATATATTATGCAGAATCTCTTTTTTCATAGTCAATATATAGTTATATTTCATGACAGTAACAGTTATTGTTTTTGGCAGAAAAATATTACACAATTTTTTATTAGCTAATGGGCCTACTTATAGGCCTACTTAAAACTCACACTTGCACTCAGTGTTGGCATATATATATATATATATATATATATATTGTATATTTATTGTCTTCTATGGATTGTATGTAATACAGTGGTCTGCAAAAGTTTGGGCAACCTTAATAATTTCCATGATTTTCCTTCATGAATCGTTGGTCCTTAGGATGAAAAAAATCTGTTAAATATATCATATAGGAGACAAACACAGTGATATTTGAGAAGTGAAACGAAGTTTATACCATTTACAGGAAGTGTGCAATAATTGTTCGAACAAAATTAGGCATGTGCATAAATTTGGGCACTGTTGTCATTTTACTGATTTCAAAATCTTTAGAACCAATTATTG
>JACXGJ010015835.1:0-13011 GCA_016801105.1 Esox niger | reverse complement strand
CAACCAAAATAAACCACACCCATGTGAACAAACAGTAAACTTAAATAGGTTCCCCAATTGGAGGCAATACACAACACCTGCCTCCAATTGGGGAGACCCAAGTGCATAGAGGTGGCTAGAGCCACCTCTATTGGCCACGTCCTGACTATGGCCCCAGCCAGCACAAAGATGGCTAGGGGCATAGCCAGGACGTGACACTTTTTCCTCAATCTACATACAATACATACACAAGGAAAAGCAAGGTTTTAGAAATGTTTGCAAATATATAAATATATTTATAGAAATACATCAATGTATTTAAAAAAAATTATCAGGGACATCCTGTATCCATAAGTCATCCTTGAGATGTTTCTACCACTTGATTAGAGACCACCTAAAGGCACAGGGAATCTTGTGAAAATTGATGGCAAGATGAATGCAGCATTTTATCAGAAAATACTGGAAGACCATTTGCATTCTTCTGCATGAAAGCTGCATTCATCTTGCCATCTTCTGCATGAAAGCTCTTAGACTTTCCAGCACGACAAGGATCATAAGAACAAGGCCAAGTTGACCCTCCAGTGGTTACAACAGAAAAAGGTGAAGCTTCTGGAGTGGCAATCACAGTCTCCTGACCTTAATATCATCAAGCCACTCTGGGGAGTTCTCAAACATGTGTTTCATGCAAGATGACCAAAGACTTTGTATGACGTGGAAGCATTTTGCCAAGACGAATGGGAATACCACATGCAAGAATTTGACTCATAGACAACTATTACAAGCTGTCATTGATGCTAAAGGGGCAATACACAGTATTAAGAACTAAGGGTAAGCAGACTTATGAACAGGGGTCAGTTCATTTCTTTCTTTGTTGCCATGTTTTATTTTATGATTGCCATTCTGTCATGATCTACAGTTGAATGAGAATTCCATAAGTAGTAAAAGACATGTTTTGCTTGCTCACTCATGTTTTTTTTTACAAATGGTACATATATTGCCAAATTCTTCAAGGGAATGCAAACCTTTGAGCACAACTGTACATTGATGAGCCAAAACATTATGACCAATCACAGGTGAAGCAAATAAGGTTGATAATCTCCTAACAAGGAGACATGTCAAGTTCTGAGTATATTAATTGGTAAGCGAATAATCTATGCTCATTGTCAATATGTTGGATGCAGAAGAAATTGCTAGAGTAAAGACCTGAGTGACTTTGTAAAGGGCCACATTTTTATGGCCAGACAACTGAGAGCATGTCTGAAATGACAAGGCTTGTGGGCTGCAGTGGTCAGCAGTGATCAGGTCCTACGGACAGTGGACCGTGAACAGACAAACCAAAACCCGGCATCAGGGTGTTGGGCGCCCAAGGCTCATTGATGCACGAGGACAATGAAGGCTATTCCATCTGGTCTGAACCAGCAGAAGGTTTACTGTGGCACAAGTCACAGAAAATATGAATGATGTTACGGGAGGAATTTATCACAACACAAAGGTCAATGTGCCCATCAATGTCCGGTCGACTGCTGAAAGCTACAATGGGCATGCGAGCATCGGAACTGGACCTTAGAAGAGTGGAAGAAGGTCTAATGAGTCCCATTTTCTTTTACATCAAAAGGACGTCCATGTCCCTGTGCACCGTTTACCTGGGGAACTGAGGGTATCAGGATGCACTGTGCGAAGACGACAAGCCAGTGGAGGGAATGTGATTCTCTGGGCAATGTTCTGCTGGGAAACCCTGGGTCCAGGCATTCATGTGGACATCAATTTGACATGTGCCACCTACCTAAACATTGTTGCAGACCAGTAGAACCCTTCATGCCAATGGTATTCCTTGATGGCAGTGGCCTATTTCAGCAGGATTATGTGCTCTGTGACACTGCACACATTGTTCGGGAATGGTTTGAGGAACAAGATGAAGTGTACAAGGTGTTGCCCCAGTCTACAAATTCTCCAGATCTCAATCCGATTGAGCATCCGTGAGATGAGCTGGACCTTTAAGTCCGATTCATGGTGGCCCCACTTCACAACTTGCAGGACTTGAAGGATCTACTGCTAATGTCTTGGTGCGAGATACCACAGGACACCTTCAGGGGTCTTGTGGCAAGCAAGTTTATTTATATAGCACAATTCATACATAGAAGCAATTCAATGTGCTTTACAGTGAAAATAATGCAATAGAATCCAAACAGTCAGATCCATCATCAGCAGATTGTTACATTTACACAGAGGTTATTCCTCTGATATCACCAGAACTTGCATTGCAATTGGTAAAAGATGGCAAAATGTACATTTAATAACAAAATAAATCAACAAGAGAAATATGAAATACAGCATAATAACAAAACATAGAATAATAAAATAGAAATAGAATATAAAAACATAAGAAGCTATAAAAGCTGTAACACTAAACAGTGTTGTTATAAAAGTATAGGACAGTATAAGTCTCACATTGGGGTTAAGTTTAAGAGCTCAGTCACATGCACGTGAAAAGAGAAGGGTTTTTCTCCTGGATTTAAAAATGGACACGTTTGGTGAACGTTTAAGATCTTCTGTTAGTTTATTCCAGATGTGTACAGCATAACTGCTAAATGCAGCTTCTCCATGTTTAGTTTGGACTCTGGGCTCTACTAGCTGACCTGAGTTCATGGATCTAAGAGCCCTGCACAGTTTATATTCTTCAAACATATCAGAAATATATTTGGGTCCTAAACCATTCAAAGATTTAGCACCTCTTTAAAATCTATTCTGTAACTGACTGGAAGCCAATGCAAAGATTTGAGAACCGGAATGATGTGCTCTGTCCTCTTGGTCCTGGTTAACATTCTAGCAGCTGCATTCCGAATGAGCTGCAGATGTTTAACAGTCTTTTTGGGGAGTCCAATTAAGAGGCCATTACAGTAGTCAACCCTACTAGAGATAAACATATGGATGAGCATCTCTTGGCCTTTTTGGGAAACCAGGCTTTTGATTCTGGATATATTTTTCAGATGATAGAATGCTGTTTTGGTGACCGATTTGATTAATATGACTGTTAAACGTGAGGTCTGAGTCTATCAGAACACCAATATTACGGACTTGATCCTTGGTTTTAAGGGCCCGAGAATCCAGCTCTTTATTAATACTTGTTCTTTTTTTTTTGTCAAACACAATAATCTCAGTTTTATCTTGGTTCAGTTGTACACACTTTTGGTTCATCCAGGTATGTATGTGCTCTATACAGTGACACAAAGAGTCTATGGAGCGTTTGTCATATGGTTCAAGAGACATATATATTTGAGTATCATCGGCATAGCTGTGGTAGTTAATGTTGTTGTTCTGTAGAATTTGGCCCAGAGGTAGGTAGCATATAGAGATTGAACAGAAGCGGTCTGAGAACTGATCCCTGTGGAACTCCACATGTCATAGCCACCCTATCAGATTCATGATTACCAATGGTGACAAAGTAACTCCGGCCATCTAGATAAGATCTGAACCAATCTAGGACTCTCCTGGAAAGTCCACGTCTCTGTGGGTTGCAGCTGTTTTGACCAACAACATATTAGACAGGTGGTCATAATGTTTGCAGTGTGTATGCATGTAGCTTCACATCTGAAGAGTCAAATAATTGTTGCCATACCTGCACACATCTCCAATCGCTTCTCAATCTTGACATCAAGCAACAATTTATAAACGCCTCGGAGGAATAGGTCACGTAGGTTTAACCTATTTTAATCTGACATGAAAAGTGGAAAGGCATAAGGGATGGACTCAGAGGATGCGCTCAGGTCACTTGTGGTAATTTTATTAGTTTTAAGGGAGAGGGGAGCAGGAAGAAATATCAACTGAAAAGCAACAGTGGTGGCAGCATCATGTTGGTGGCTTCCTGGTGGCCCCTTGGGAGGAACATTCGGGTGGTCATATCTTTGATGGCTGTTCCACCTTTATCCCTTTGGTCCTCCTCACTCCTCAGCCCATGTACAGCTGGAGCCGAGCCATGGTGAGGAGCTGCCTCATTTTGACTGCCATTGCCTCCTCTTCTGCCTCTCTAGCTCCTATTGCTTCCCCATATGCTTGGCCTTCTTTGCTCTTTCCGACTCCTCTTCATCCCCTGAGCAGTGTGGGAAGTGTCTTAATACCTCTCCAGGCAAGGTCCTGATGGATTGCAGCTGCACAACGAAGGGGTTGGTCCTGTTAGCTCCTGCTGGAAGGTTCTGGAATTCCTTTGGGAGAGTTGGTGGTAATCTTTTCTCCTCTGTCTTATTCCTGTGTTCCTCTACCTACATAGATAGACTCAGATGATGTCATCACACGAGACGAGCAGATCTACCTCCTGATTGGTGCCCATGCCAAATGTGAGAGGATTATCCGCTCACAGCTAGCCACAATTAAAGGTGTGTGGGGTCTGTGGATTACTCTTACCACAAAGTGAAACGACATTGTTTACCCAACATAAAACGTTTTGCAGACACTCAAACTAATAATGGTTCTAGAATACATCCAATATATCTTATATCTGAATGTCCTGGAGGCAAGGTTTTTCTGGAATGTCTGATTTAATTGAGATATTACTGAAGTCCAACAGTGAAAATCAAGGTCCAGAAAAGGCCACTGGTACAGGGGTTGTCTTAATAATGATTTGCTGGAGTCTAAAATCAGCTTATCTTGAGTCAACCATTGTCAGTGCAATGTAGGATAGCACATTTTACTGATTACAATAAACATATAAGAACAGTCAAAAGCCATATCAATGCAATATCCTTGAGTCAAAATGAATTATAGAAGACAGGCTCTGCTCACCGTCCTATGACGTAGAGCTTTGATGCTGTGTCTTGATATGGATTTTAATTTTGGTTAGGAATTTAATTACAGATGAACTGTATTGTTCAACAGAGATATGGGGATATGTTGTTTTGCCAGCTTGAAGTGTTAACCTGTTAATGTAAAAAAATACTTGAATCAAATTTCTACCTGCAACATGTGTTTTTCATGTTATTTATCAATTTTTACACCTGCAAAGTCAGGTTAAGGATTCCTTTTTTAAATGTATGCTGTTTTGACAGACTCCTACTAAATGTAATGTATTGAGGTGCTGGGGGAATATTAAACTGTGTAAGAGCATAAACAAATCATACAGAATGACTGTTGTTATGTTTTCAGAAGGTGAATGTGTACCCGAGTGGGATGGGATTATTTGCTGGCCCAGGGGGACACCTAGTCAGCTGGTCCCTGTGCCGTGTCCGGATTACATCTACGACTTCAACCACAGAGGTGGGCTGAATAATGACTAGACCACTGACTAAAACCATGACAGCTTCTGTGGTCATTTTACATTACACTAATGGACAAACCCCATTCTGTAGAACTAAATATATTGGCCATGTACAATTGACCCTTTAAGTAGTCATGACTGGTCAGTGATAGATGTTTACCAGTAGACCAGTAGGCATTTAAATATATAGAGTATTGGTCTGAGTGATTAAGCTGTTGTGTCCTTACTCGGTATACTGTTTTAAATAGTTCATATTGAATCAATAGATAATAAATAAATACAATGTAGTACTAGCTGATCCATGGTGGGTGGGCATTGTGAAATGTAAATTCAGTTTAGGCTGTTTGCTGGTCCTAATGTCAGGTCATGGCTGGGGGCCTCTAGGCATCTCTATGCGCCTGGGGGTCACATTACCAAGAGATATTCCTGAAGACACAAAGAGTCATTTTTGCAGAACCGCGTAAGCAGAGCCGGCCAAGAAGGGCAAATGTCTCTTACTGAGTGAGTGAGTGAGTGAGTGAGTGACTGGCTACCCCTTGTTAAATAGTGTAGTGGTTTGAGACAAATTATGCATTAGGATTTGTTCAGGATAAACAAAAACGTTGCTGGCTACAACCTACAGTAGATATGTTATAGTAAGCCTAAACTAAAACAGTTCATGGTAATATTACGGCTGATTTTCGGAGTACACATCCATGCATGCTTCTTGGGGTAGCCTATAGATCACAACCCCTTGTGCAGTAAAATACTACTATGACTATTACAAATAATAAGTAGATACTAGTATGCCTATTACAGGCTAAGAACTGGTGTAAGTAAACTTAATAAGAGACATTAATCAGTTTAACACAATGATTAAGGTCTAAATATTCAAACCTGGCCTTATGTTAATGCGTGACAAAATGATCTAAAGTCGAGATGCAATTCTCTGATGAGGTAGTATGTCCCATTGTAGTTCACGTAGAGTAGTGGTTAGCTTTTCATCTGTTACTGTATGGACGACCATCTACAGTAATCTTTGTACAAAGTACACTTTAGTTCCATTAATAAATGTTCTGTTGCTCACATTATTTCAGCAAAAATGGGATTTGGAGACTATTTGGAGGTAGTCTGTGCACCAGTAAACCCTGAGGTCTTATGTTTGACCTACAATGTTTTGACCCCGATTCGATTCTCCTCTAAGACATTACAATTTTTATCTCTCAGAAATAATTATCCACTCAGTATGTTTCAGCCCTCGTACAACAATATATATTTCTACTCTGTAATACCATTAATCTCATATATTTAAGAGTTACTGTATTACGTGACACTTTAATTTTTGTATTGTTGTCTAAAGAAATGTACCAGCCATGGAGTGAATGGAGTCATTGTTTTCATTATAGGTATTGTATAGCTATTAGCTAGACATCTACAGTAATCTTTGTAAAAGAGTACACTTTAGTTCCATTAATAAATGTTTTGTTGTCCATGTTGTTTCAGAAGAAATGTAATGGCTAAGGTAAAAGTTGCATTATTGTTGGTTAAAGACACAGTCTGCCACACAGGAGACGATGGATCAAAACCAGCCAGGGACAACATTAATCTTTTCTAATAGCGGCTGGCTGGACTAGGCTTGCCTGGTTCATTTTCTGGTTTCAAACAATCCATTATTCAGCTCTGTCCTAGTCTGTAATTAGCATTATTAGCATCGTCAAAATTCATGATTGGGAACAGTTCATATTGCTATCGCAAAGCTGCATTGCAAGCAGAGAACTACTCCAAAATACTTCAAAGTACTTTCAGTAATCTGTCGCAGTAGATTTTTTTAAACTGTAGACTGACGAAACAGCAGGCAGAATTGGCTGAATTCAAACTGGCCCTAGTGAACTATGACCTATTGCCACCATGCATATCTTCTGTTCTTCGGCAGTGATGTCATCAAGGTGAGCATGAACTTTAACCTCAACAAGCTATGTGAAGATAGGTTGCTTTGCCTAGCTGGCCAATTTTCATTGGTGTACATCAGAATAATATTTGTAATTGTCGAAGATGTCGGTGTACTAAGAAAGGTACAAGGGATGCGGGAGAGGAGTCTTGAGGTTTCACTCGTTGCCATATCTGTAAGGTCTGTTCATAGGTCCATCTCTCAACCCCATTACCAGGTCCACATATAACCTCCATATCCCAAGATCCTCCAGATACCAATCACAACATTTTAGATGAACTAACCCTTTAAAAAGTGTCCAAAGCCATACATAATAAGGAAATTGTATGTAGGAATTGCATCAGATGTATTAGCTATGCAACATATATTAAAATGTTTTGTCATTTACCTGACTCCCTTTAACAGAGTGACTTACTTGGTGCCCTGTGGCAATCAAAAAACTACTTCTGGTATTTAGATTGCCATTCTCAACCAACTGAGATACACAGGACCTACATAGCATTCACACCATATACATGCCGTACAGTATGATATACCATGAGGACACAATCCCTAGTTTTGGCACGAAAATATTTTTTTGCCTGTTTGTGGGAAGGTGATAGTGTTTAAAATGTCTAAGCCCAAATATGGAGCACCTTTTTAGTTCAATAGTATTCCTTTAGGCAAAGGCTCTATGTATCTCGTTTAGGTTAAGGTTTGAGTATAGGTGTTATAGGTGTTTTCTCCACCCTTCAGGTCATGCATACCGTCAGTGTGGCACCTCAGGGAACTGGGAACAGGTGCCAAGCATCAACCGCACCTGGGCCAACTACAGCGAGTGTACCACCTACTTGTTGCCCAGCCATAGAAGCCAGGAGGAGGTGCGTATTCATGTGTGTTTTAGGTTTTTGTATACTTGTGACAACAAAACTCCTCACAATAATGGCAAAAGCAGTTGGGATATTTTGCCAATTGTCATAATAATCATAGATTTATGTTAGGTTTGTGATCCCTTTTGGCCCATCACGTTGGACAACACTGGAGGGAACACAAACACGCGCACAGAACCTGAACACAATGTCAATCACGGCCAGTTGTGAGCCCCACCTAACTGGCTATAAAACCACACCAGGCCACAATGTTTTTCCACACTGCACTTCCACTGAAAATCCGTGTTCTCATGTTTTTTTGTGTTTCCTAAAAAGAAATGAAACATTTTTAATGTTCCAAGCTTGCCGCCCCAGATTGGTTGCTGCTGAGATTGTTGTGTTCAGAGGCTTTGGTAGATGTCATTGTTCCTTTAGGACCTCCAAAATTATTGCTGGTCCTTCCTGACTATGAAGATTTCACATGCTGTTATTCATCACCAGCTTTGTGCCTGGACCTGCTGGCACAGCATAACACCTCTTTGGCCTTTGAATGATTCAATATGTGTTCAGGTTCTGTGCACCCCCCCTAGTTTGGTGCCTAATTCACTCCCTTACACATCAATGACAGTTTGAATATTATTATGGTATGGATTTGCCTAGTTTTTAGTTTTAGGAAAGTATGCTTTTTGATTTTGAATACCTATTCTGGTTCATTATACCCACTTAGTGTGAGCTTTGGTGCTCAACATAATTTTTCTGACAAGCATGCTCTGAACTTTGTTGCTGTTTACAGTGAAACACAAACATACAATAACACACTCACACGCATTTATTTAGTGTATTTCCTTTCTGCTTTTAGGACGTTTTTGTACGACTGCACCTGATATACACCATTGGTTACTCTATTTCTCTGGTGTCCCTACTGGTGGCTGTCTCCATCCTCTTCTACTTCAAGTAAGATCCCAGTAATGCTCTTCTTTAGAAAAAAATACTATGGAAATAACCTGTTTCAGTAATACTCTTCTTCAGGAGGAATACTGTGGTAATACCGATACAGTAACTATCTACTTCAGTAGGAATTCTACGGTAATACCGATACATTGTGGTAGTCCACCTTTTCCAAAAATCATACAATATTAGCTGCGACACAGATGTAATTACAAAAGAATCTGACATAATGTATATTATTTTGATGTGGTTATAATACATGTTAGCCTTGAAATAAGCGCATCTATGACTAAGGTGGTGCTGGTATTCATAACAGAGACCCCAAAATGAGGCAGACAATGGATCAGCTCTTCGGTTATTTGCCTGACCCTCTGTTATCAGAAAATTCAACCAGATTGGTACTGCATGTATTGATGACTCATGTTGCATTTAGACTCAGCAGATTACAATAATGCAGGTTTATGTTTCCCCTGAGTAGCTTTGCGGCTTCTGCACTCTATCCATTAGTTGTTGTGACCTAAGACCAGTCCACACTTCACCAACAATTTACTGGCCAACATTTATTTATTTTTACATTTTTAATGTCATGAATTTTAAAATGGTATCTTGAATAAAGAATACAAAGGAATGGAATACAATCTTAAAGCTTGCATGCTCACAGAAAAGAACACAGGGACACATGGCAGGCAAAGACAACGGAAATCAGCAGGAGCCACATACACATAATGAATAGGAAATAAACCATGTAATGTGCTCAATGGTGACAAGACATGTCCAGGAGTGATCTGTGCTGTCTAATAGGCCAGCAACACCATTGCCGGCACAAGAGTGCAGTCTTTGATGAGGGTGGGGTCCAGGATGTCCCAGTGAACGTTAACATCCCGGTTGTCCAGGTACTGCAGCTGGAGTCCAGGAGGAATGGATGGATTAGTCAGGGTTACCCCCATTCAACAGTTGAGGCAGTTTGTCATGTGGGCCCACCTCCATCAAGAGTACCAGCCTGGAAATTGGTGCCTTATGTGCCCAGGCAAGCAGGCAGTCCTGCGCTCCAGTTGGAACATCAGTGTGATCAGTTGGACAACCAGGAGGGGATGGGTCATGCACTTGACCCCGATGGATATCAGCATTGACATCCCACAGGACCAGGGCCGCAATGAGAGGAGGTGATAATGGGAATCTCATCCTCTGGATTTTCTTCCGCGTCGTGGATGCAGAGAGTGCACTAGCCTTGGTGTTCTTTCACCCTAAGTGTTATAACATAGTGAAATCAAATCTTCTCATAAGCGTGGCCCATCTGAATTGACGCGGGTTGAGTCTCTTCGCTGCTCAGATGTCCTCAAATCAAGAATAGGTGTTTTGAGCACCTTCAGGGCCCACTTCACAGTCAGGAGGTTAGCAGTTATCAGCGGATGACAGCTTCCTGGAATAGAAGGCACAAGGATGTACAGTGAGGGAAACAAATATTTGATTCCCTGCGGATTTTGTACGTTTGGCCACTGACAAAGAAACAACATCTGTCCTCAGAAACAATCAATCAATCAGATTCCAAACTCTCCACCATGGCCAAGACCAAAGAACTGCCCAAGGATGTCAGTGACAAGATTGTAGAGCTACACAAGGCTGGAATGGGCTACAAGACCATCGCCAATCAACTTGGTGAGAAGGACACCACCAACCAACGATTATTCGCAAATGGAAGAAACACAAAAGAACTGTCAATCTCCCTCGGTCTGGGGCTCCATGCAAGATCTCACATTGTGGAGTTGTGGAGTTGCAAAGATTATGAGAATGGTGAGGAATCAGCCCAGAACCACATGGGAGGATATAGTCAATGATCTCAAGGCAGCTGGGACCATAGTTGCCAAGAAAACAATTGGTAACACTACACGATGAAGGACTGAAATTCTGCAGCACCCACATTTTCTCCCTGCTCAAGATAGCACATGTACAGGCCCGTCAGACGTTTGCCAATGAACATCTGAATTATTCAGAGGAGAACTGGGTAAAAGTGTTGTGGTCAGATGAGACCAAATGCTCTTTGGCATCAACTCAACTCGCTGTGTTTGGAGGAAGAGGAATGCTGCCTATGACCCCAAGAACACCATCCCCACTGTCAAACATGGAGGTGGAAACATTATGCTTTGGGGGTGTTTTTCTGCAAAGGGGGACAGGACAACTTTACCGCATCAACGGGATGATGGACGGGGCCACGTACTGTCAACTCTTGGGTGAGAAGAGTTTTAATGCCCTCATCCAGGGCATTAAAAATTGGTCATGGATGGGTATTCCAGAATGACAATGACGCAAAACATGCAGCCAAGGCAAAAGGAGTGGCTAAAGAAGAAGCACATTAAGATCCTGGAGTGGACAAACCAGTCTGCAGACCTTAATCCCATAGAATATCTATGGAGGGAGGTGAAGGTTTGTGTTGCCAAACATCAGCCTCAAAACCTTAATGACTTGGAGAAGGTCTGCAAAGAGGAGTTGGACAAAATCACTCCTGAAATGTGTGCAAACCTGGTGGCCAAATACAAGAAACATTTGACCTCTGTGATTTCCAACCAGGGTTTTGCCACCAAGTACTAAATCATGTTTTGCAGAGGGTTAGAAGATTATTTCCCTCATTAAAATGCATGACATGCATATTTCTGGATTATTCTCTTACTTTACAAATAAACCTTCCTCTAAAATTATAGAATAATAATTTCTTCGTCAGTGGGCAAATGTACTAAATCAGCAAGCTATCAAATACTTTTTTCCTCACTGTAGTTCAGGTGGTTTACATGAGTACAGCTCAGATGCCCACATCTAAAACATTTACTTCCATTACAAAGGGCAAACTAGGATCTACCACAATTAACAACCGCTCTGCGTTCGAACTGCAGCGTCAACAAACATCTCAGACTGTTTCCCGTATAGTCCATACGTAACCTAAGTACAAACACATTAAACGCGATCAGGACACAATTAAGAATGACAAAATGAACACTTGAACGATTTATTTACGTTTGCAGCGTTTGAACAGTCACCTACACGATAATTCCTAGCCAAGGATTCTCACGCCACGCCTGCGTTGCATCAGGAAATCTCACCAGTTAATCCGAGTGCGATTTAAACCGTAACACCGGCCCTGACTAGGCCCTACATTGTTGTGCATTCTGTGTGGTTGGTGGGTGTCTGCGCAGGGAATATGATCATACAGCTCCAAAAAAATGAAGAGACCACTGAACCCTTTTCTTTCCTTTCCAAATAAATTGAAAAATAAAGTTTTGAGTGAGGAACCGAAGCGTTCAATCTGCTGTGGTCTTTAAAACCCTTCTGTAACTTTTTTAGAATGGAAAGAAAAAGGTGCAGTGTCACTTATTTTTTTCAGAGCTGTATGTATGTGTGTGTAGATTCAGTACTTGGCAAAATTATATAGTCTCCTTACACATATTTGTATTTTAGTTTAAAACAATGAAAATAGTTTTTGGGGAACATTTGGTTTTATGCCGGGACATATTTTTTAGCACAATGAAAACTGGTAATATCTTGCTTGTACAAGCATTCTATCTATATATTCCACCTATACAAATATAAATACAGAAAATAAATCTAATGTACCATTCACCCCTTTGTATTTGCAGTTTAAGTATGTACTACTGACACAATACATATTACAATTACATTGTTAATACACCTGTCACACAGCTGGAAGTAGAAGTGGTGGTAGTATGCCATAGTTTTATTTTAAAGTAAAGAAACCAAAAGGAAAGCAGCGTACCGTGACTTGGGTATTAGCTAAACAGCAACTAAGAACCATAATGATCCATACAGACTGTGCTCAAACATTCACATAAATGGGTTCACCAATTGGAGGCAACAATCTGCACCTGCCTCCAATTGGGGAGACCAAACTTAAATAAAGATGCCTAGAGGCATCTCTTTTTGTCCTGTCCTGACTATAACCCCAGCTCAGTGCAGAGATGGCTAGGGGCATAGCCAGGACATGACAACACCAAGGAAGTACCATTGAATAATTTGTATATTACTATAGCGCACCTTTCTGCGCTAACTTCAAC
>JACXGJ010015834.1:0-13017 GCA_016801105.1 Esox niger | reverse complement strand
TTTACTGAAGGGTCGTATGAGTGTGTATGTAGGTGTGGGCGGGGACCAGGCAGTGTTACATTGTAACGGTCCTACTTTATGGGTTTTTACTGAAGGGTCGTATGAGTGTGTATGTAGGTGTGGGCGGGGACCAGGCAGTGTTACATTGTAACGGTCCTACTTTATGGGTTTTTACTGAAGGGTCGTATGAGTGTGTATGTAGGTGTGGGCGGGGACCAGGCAGTGTTACATTGTAACGGTCCTACTTTATGGGTTTTTACTGAAGGGTCGTGAGTCGTCATCCCCGAATATCCGCTCATGTGTGCAACCGAAGCATTTGTGTCTCAAAAATATAAATATCCCGGTGTAAAGAGGCCTAAATAATTTAGTGCTCCGATGCCGAAAGATGTTCCGTCTTGGCGTTGAGACACCCTGTTCATGTACATTACAAGGAACACCGGAAAACTGCTGCCATGGCAACCCTTGACCGAAACGGAGTGAACCGACACAAGTTTCAACCAAACCATAAATGTCTCTAGTCATTAGGTGTGTGTTTTGCAGAGCTCTGAGTGCACTGACTGAGCGGATACACGTAAAAACCAACAAAATGTTTCAAACCAACTATTGTACACTAAGATTAGATTTTCCAACTGGATATTTGCAACATTTTGGGGTTGTTACAAAATGCTTCATGATTGTGCCTCAACAGATTCTGCTTTAATAAGCAGAGTTTGGTCACAGCAGAAGAAACATTTTCAGATAGTGACTAATAATAAAAACCAGAGGTCCATAAACGCACGTGAACTTGAGAAACCCACCCAACAGTGCAGGTGTTACATGTTGTTTCTATGCATGTGTGCATACAAACCCTCTGCTTCTCCAGGTCCACATATCTGATGCCAAAATAGTCCTTCTCCAGGAGGCTGTAATGGTTACACACATGATCCAGGAGGAACTGGCCACGGGTCTCTCTCTGTGGGGACCAAGCAGAACCCTCTGTTATCAGGAATACAGTACGCCCCTATACAACCACACTTTGTTCTCTACACGGCCGAAAAGAGCTGTTCAGTGCCAGTCCTGAAGGGTTGAGACACTTCTGTTACTTTCTTTGACCAGATAATTAAACTGATCTGGTGTCCCAGGGCTGAATCAGCCTTGTGTTAGAAAGAAAGGAGGAAAACTCAAGGTGTTCTAGGATCACCAGGACCTAACTGAGATAGATATGTAACACTTATTATCAGGGCAGAACTGGAGTATTTACAGAAGTATTCGCACCAGATATTTATAGCAGGTATAAAAGACACAAAAACAAACTATTTAAATTGTGTTCTTATTTCGCTTTTTAAGTGTAATATTGACTTTTCTTTGCAGAATTGCTGGTGGAATCAATGTGAGGGAAGATTTCTGCTCATTTTGATTTCTTTAATACCATTCAAGGACTTTGGTTTGATAGAGGGACTTAAATATTATAAATACTTTTTGAATATACAAATCGCATTATAGTTAAAACGATTAAAGCATTTGAAAGGTGAATTGATTTAATCATTTATGACCATCTTAATCTACGTACTACCACTCTTTCTCACACACACGCACACACGTGCACACGCGCACACACACACACACACACCCCTAGCAAAAAGAATAAATACACACTAAATCACTACAATACACATACAATTGAATTCCCGCCATAAAAATGCATCCACTTGTTCTGCTGACTTCTTAATGTTCTGCTGACTTCCATCATAAATGGATTTGCGTCCCTGGTGACCCTTCACCTCAAGCCCCCCCTCTTTCCATCGAAGGGTACCCATCTGATCCACCGAAACAGATCCAGTCGGTAAATCGGGTGATTGCCTTTGCTGTTATTACAGACGTTTTGCATTTTCTGAACAAGTCTGTCCACGGCCCCCGTAACCCCTCGGACGAGAGGTCCGCGCTGAAGCTGCCAGGCCCCGACGGCTGTTGCCGGACTGTCAATCAAATGAGTATCTGTCTCTGGCCCGTCTTGTTGCCGTTTGACTCAGTGGTCCCAGCAGAGCACCTTCTGTCTCCTCCGGTCAAAGGCACAGTGGGCAAGAATCACTCAGTCATATGACACACACAGGATCTCATACACACACCACCTTCTAGAGAGGAGAGATGGGACCAAGAAAGGAAGAGAAGGGGGGTGAGAGGAGAAAGAGACAGAGGAGAGAAAGGGAGAGAGTACGAGAGAGAGTGCGGAAGGAAAGAGAGCAGAAAGAGAGGGAGGGAGCAGAAAGTCCATATCATGTCCAACAAGAGGTTTATGCATATTTCAAAGGGCCTGACATTAAATATTAACCCCGTCAGCCCGTCTCGACATGAACTGTCTTAATGACGACGAAGTGCTCTCCCCGCTTCAGATACAGCCTTACACAGCGGGACGGCAGCAGGCGTGAGTTGAGCCGGAGCAAAGTGCCCTGCGGACTGGATGAGTGGATGTCGTGGTGTTACAAGGGGTCTTTGATTGTTTGTGTTCCACTGGAGCAAATGCTCTCATACGACCCATCTCCAAGACGGGACACTTCCTCTACAAGCCAGACTGCAGTGAGATTTCCACTCAGAAATACAAAACCAAAATGTCCCCGGGTGGTGTTGGTTAATAGTAAAAAGTGCTACCAGGAGTATGAAGAAACAATTACACATAAAAACCATGCTCATTCTGTGCTCACAATAAGCTTAAATCGACCAATGCAGTTGCCTGCATATGTCTACTGACATGGTATTGCTGTATCATATGTGCTGTGCCGTGAAAGCTGTGAATTTCCCACGCAATGCAAATAACAGTCCACAATTCCTGATTGGAAGCAAAGCTCCCAAGAATCTATGAAATGTATTACCACCCCCGTCCTCTGCTTTCACTTGTCTTCCAGGGTAAGAAGGGTGTTCCTGTCAGGCTGGAGTCTTTACAAAACCAGAGAAAATGATTCAGCCTGGCTGTCTTCCAATGTTGTGGCCAACAGAAACATGACAAGTCCAATTGCTCTGTTGAACGAGAACAGCCATATCTATCAGCCAGTAGTGTGATCAAGCCACAGGCCAAACCATAAGGCCACAGTGTTTGCTACAAATGATGACTCCATTAACCTTCATTTCAGAACGAATCACTCAACCAATAACATAATTGGTTGAACTCTCCAAGCGCCAAATGTCTGAAATAATGGCATGGATAATTATGTCCGAAACAAATTCAGTCAATCATAAACTTCAACATCACTGTGCTCCTAAGAATCCACTGAACATAGTCATTAGTAGCCAAACAGTTTTGTTGTGACCGTTGGTTTTGTAAGAGCACGTATTCCCCAGGACTTCTGATCTCACAGATCAAGGGATGGCGAAGCACATGAAAACAAACAACTACACGTTTCAACCCAGATTTCCTGCTTTGATATGCCAGGTCACACTACTATCTCACACAGTTGCGGAGTTGTCTTTAGAGGGTAGCGATCACTGTGGTACGGGAAGTTTTGGTCAAAACCACCGACCGAGCCACAGTGTGTAAGTCAAAAGTAACTGCGTCAAACAGACGGAGCAGCGATCTCTGGCGGACTGTCGATGCTAAAATAAATCACCTATTTCACGGAAGATATTAACTCTAGGTTTTAACCTTCCAAAAACATTCCGTTTACATTCTTCCAAAAACATTCCACCAGATGACGTTTATAGCTATTCAACATTACGTTCTGTATCCCCTCATTAAGTAATTTAGATCGTCAATGGTGCACCATTAAATACTCATTTCAGTCCAAGCAAAGTGGGTGTCGTCCCACTAAGTCCTACTAAGTCCCACTAAGTCCCACCAAGTTCCAGCCTGCAGGACTCTATTTCCCAGACTCTTCAGACAGGGGTGAAGTTTAGGCAGAGTTCCCCTTTGGAACCAGGCAGACACTTAGACCAGGGAGCCTGTGCCCCAGTTAGAGGGGCTGGCTGATAATTAATATGCACGCCAGCTCAATTATAACTGGTCTTTATCTCCGTTAACGGAATTTATTTCACTACAAGCCACCCTTAATTGGCTGCATGAACATGCTGAGACAAGAAAGCCGTTAATGCCTGAGCTCCAGACGCACAAGACAATCCTATCTGCACAGACAGACAGACAGGAGGATGACAGGGGAGAAGGAGATAGGGCGGCGAGAGAGAGACAGACGAGAGTGTGGATGATTTGGTTGAGCGGTAAGCTGGGTTAAACAGGGCCACGTCCTATTGGGTCTTAGACCCAGCACCTATGAGAGCTAGACAGAGTCGGAGATCCGGCAGAATCAGAGATCCGGCAGAATCAGAGATCTGGCACCATTGGTTATGCAAATGTTGAATTATGTAATGAGAAATGTACTGTGTGTATCAGTGATGTAACGTTCCAGCTGCACAGATCAACACTGAAATGCAGGACTGACACAACACGCAATTATGATTGGAAGAATAGAAAATGGACTTGCTCAAAACATTAGTCACCATTGAAAACTAGGAACTGCCCAATGGATCAAGGTCATATTCGAGAAGGGAAAAAGAGATTTGCGCCCTTATTGTAAAAGTGAAATACGATTTTCACTGTATAACCAGGGCTTGACTGTTTATTTCAGGTTAGGTACACCATTAGATTGGCCTGTCAATCAATCACAGTGGGTGGGCGTACCAGTGGAGGGGGCGGGATGTTTGTGAGTCACATAGCTGGCAGGGTTGCAGACCTGTCAATCAATCACTGTGGGTGGGATTTTAAATCAAGGCAGATTTGTTATTAAATCAGAAAAGCCCTCCTTTAATGTAATTCATTGTGAGGGAAAGGACTAAGACGTGTGTTTTCTGGTAAGACACATTGGCTGCATTTAAGAAACAGTCTTTTTAAATGCAACCATTATCTGGGGGAGGACTTTCCAGTCAAGCATCCATATCTCTGGATGTGTGTGCAATTTCAGTATTTCCTGTCATTTGAGAGTTCATCAACCTATCCCTCCACCCAGGTCCACTGAATAGATCACTCATGTCAGATCAGTACTGGTCAATGATCTGATCCTGGGGTGTGTGGAAACGACGGGAGATAACAGTCAGGGAGAAAAAATATGGAATTACTGACTATTTTCTAACATTCAAAGGGTTTGTTTCTCACCAGAGAGAGGAGTACCAAAGGAGTACTAGAGGAAAGTGGGGATCTGAGCCCAGCATTAGGAGCTGTCACGAGACAATATTTGACATTGTTTTTCCTCAGGCTTAATCCCTCACATCCCAGTGCACACAATCATTCTGTATGACCTTGTCCCAGAGGGAGGAGACAAACCAATTACCCAATCCCTCATCTCTCTCTCCAAACACACGTGTGCTTCACACACACACACTGCCAGAAGGGACAGAAAACATAGTACATTAGGAGTATGTGATCCACCACCAATATTTTATAACTAGCTTTTCATCACCACGGTTATCTGACAGGTCACGGCAACACTCCAGCAAATAGGATTGTCAGGGGAGAGGAAGGGGGAGGTGTGTTGAGGCAGAGTTAGTCTTATCTTTAACCCCTTGGGATGATGAAACACCAATGTGTGAAATTTCCACATGCACCCACACACCTGAACATACATCCCAACATGGCTCACAGTGTACCGATTCCACCACTGTCAGACTCACTGGGCTTAACCAGGTCTCCTCTTCCTCCACGGTCAGACTCACTGGGCTTAACCAGGTCTCCTCTTCCTCCACGGTCAGACTAACTGGGCTTAAACAATGGTCCTCTACATTCCCTGTCAGAATGACACTGGGCAGTCTTTCCTTGACAACATTCCAGCATGTTGAGCCACCCAAAATGCACCTCATCAGCCCGATATCTTTAATCAAGTGTGTACATACTTACACACATAGTCGCACAAAACATCTGTGGCTATGGAACCTTCCTGGTCTGTGGCAGATGGGAAGAGAAGAGGTGAGTGTCTCTTATATATGTTGGTATCCTTTCTGTTTAATCATTTATATAACATCTAGCACGATGTCTTAAGACTCTAGGCCATTGGGAGGTTGGCAGTGTGTGAGACAGGTTGGAGTAACATTACCACAGGGACATCAAAATACAAAAGCTAATTTATTATGGTAAACACAGCCAAGTGCTCGTATATTGCGATATTTATGGGCTTGTTCTTATTTGGTATATTCGGCCATGTGCTTGTAAATTGTTGCCAAAATAGCAACTTTGTCACTGTTTTTAGGCCCTGTCCTGTAACATTACCGACAAAAGCGGTCAATTAAAATTACAGCTATATTTCAGGCCGCGTTTTGTCACAGTGATTATATAGTTTTGATGCCAAGATTCTCAATGAAGTCTGCTGCAAAATAGTATGAGAAGCAGTCAGAAACAGTACACTAGACACTATAGGCTCACAAGTACATTATGTTGGGACTTTACAGCCCATTCCTGACCTGACGACAGAAACACGCCACTGTGGGGTAGATCCTATTTTTTGGCATTTACGATTTATTGGGTAGATGAGTGGGGCCTGCAAACGGACAGGGTTTTTGCTGAAAGAACAATGGACCAGATTCAAAGCCATGTGGCTGTGCTTAATGTGCAACGCAGCCAGCCACATTACGCCACGGGCACATGGATCGCATCGCTACCTAGCTGGGCAGTTCCATAATCCACGCGCAGGATCACAACAGAAATAACCAAGAAACATGATTCTGTCAATGATGCGGGAAACAAGCCCAGATGTTTACCACAATCAGAATGACAGACGTGCTGTTCAAATGGGTGGGCAAAAGAGGTCCCTTAAGAATTTAAGCATCCCTTAAGTTCTGTGTCAACGTAGATTAATGATACATTTTCATTGATCAAGCAAGACTAACATTTCTAACCAGGGGTTAAAAGCTCTGGTACTCATGGATGTAATGAGACCTGGAGGAGTTGAGCTCCCACACTTCCACTGGCCAGTAGTTAAACATTTTAGATACAACTGGAAATTTGGAGATCCACTACCCAATTCCCAAATCCCAATTTCAGTTAATAAACATGATGCCATTGTTTTGGCTCACCCTAAATGTATTCCCAACTATGGCAATTATAGCTAAATTGACTAGAAAAGTTCATCTGCGCAAATGTTTGACTAAAACTCAACAACCACACGCCATAGCCCCCAACCCTAACCACTCAGAGCAAAGTCCCTAAACCAAACCGTAAGAGGTTATTCCAGAGCTAGCACACCTGATTCAATAGGTAAGGGTTTGTTCAATGAATAAGGTGTGTTAGGTCTGGGATACATGTAAGAGATGGATAGCTAGGGGGGGCCAGGAGAGGTATGGGAACAGCTGGTGTAGGGCACTGATTAAACAGAACCAGTTCAATGGTCAAGGTTAGGCCTTACCTCTTTATTAAATTAAGTGCTACGATTTGTGGAAGGCTTACAAAGTTAAGACTCTAACCAGAGGTCTCTTAAACTTTGGGACTGAACACAACTTTCAAAATAGTACCTACGCACAACAATCGTTGGGTATTAAGAACTGGTTCCAAGTTCGAATTTGGACCGGTTGCAAAATTCAAAGAACCATGGATTCAAAAAGATGTGTACATTTCGATTCTGCTTTGGTTCGTTACGTTTGCATTTCAGTCGCGTATTTTACAGTCCATAAAAGTTGAGCTTATCTGCCAGCACCTGCTATGTGGACTGCAGTCATAATGTCACGTAATTTCACAAAGTATGTCAACAAAGCAAGAATGTGAGAACTGAGAAGGGGCACATCTGTTTACGTCCTGGACTATGGCTGACCACAGCAAACGCTCGAAAGTTTGTCTTAGCTTCACAAAAAATGTTAACGACACAGCAAAATGAAAGGCCTGCAGTAAAAATATTTTCTGCAAGGGAGAAACACTTACAATATGATGAAGCATTTACTGCAACAATTTCAGCCACAATAATGTCCCAGATACAGCTAACAGTAGCCACATCTCACGCTCAGTTACACAAAACACAGCAGAGCTGTCAATCTTCCTCTATAATATTAGTTTAATTTAATTCATATTATTTTTTATATTCGAGATATATTCGAATATTCCTTCTCAAACTTAGCACATCAACTTATTGTCACTTAGACATCAATAGCAACCACAGCGAACTAGCCAATGTGTCGGGTACTGTCCCGTGGCAAGCTAATGTGAGCGTGCCAGTATATTAACGTACATGGACACAGAGCTAGTTAGTTCACTACAATATATATCATTTTTTAAAAATATTATATATAACCTACCAACTGGTCTGTGGGTAAATTCAAGTCATCTACCCAGCTTGCTTGTAATTTATTTCTTTATAACTAGAAAGCCCGCTCATCACAGCAACAATAACTTAGCTGGACAACGTCATGTATCATATCATTCGGGTCCATTCTCCGTTCTCTCTCCATTCTGTAAAACAAATGAGCTGATATTCACCTTTCATATTGAAGATAAAGGAATGATGTCTGCTAATCTAATATATAGTTTCTATTATTTATTTGAATAGTTAAATAATATAGGCCAATTTTCCTTCTCCCAAAAAATATCGGAATGGGAACCAGGATTCGATAAGAACCAGATTTGATAAGCAGAATCTGAACCAATGAAATTGAATTGATACAGAACCTGGTTACTAGTAAAAAGTGAAACGCTAGCAAACCGCAAGCTTACTTGAGGGGCTCACTGGCATCCCCTACTGGCAGGTTCTCAAGGCGATCACCGACACTCTTGGGACTTGGACAAACATCTAATTTTGACGCTGTCGTGGCCGAGCTGTATCTTCAGCCAGAACAAAACATTACCACAGAATGATTCAAAGTGTTTCACTGTCTCTCTCACAGTGTTCAATCTCTCTGACCCTGAAAAGATAAAGTTCCATTCCTCTCTGCTCCAGTAATACAACACCACAACTCCAGTGCACACACACACACACAAACAACACACACAACACACACACTCAAGACATGTACACCAACACATCGTCTGACAGCAAAGTCTTGCCAGTCACTGGGTATCCATTCCGGATAAGATAGAGGATAATTGGGTTGAAAGACCCGTAAATGCCCTGGGGAACTTCTCAGAACATGTGTGTGTGTGTGTGTGCCAGGATGTATTCGACTGGAGGTTTGTTCAACCCATTTGTTTATTATATCAGGGTATACAAAATACCTGGGCAGTTACGTATGAGCATAAGCAAATACAATCTCTGCATCGAATCTGTCTTCAAAATCTAAACACAAAAGCTTTCTCATTGACTTCCCGGTTACTCTCCACCCCACCTTTCTCCGTCTCTCTGTTCCCCCCTGCACACCTCTTTCTTCTGAGATTCTCTCCGTTCGGTTTGTTGGTGAGGTCTGAGGATTTCGTTCCACTTTAGTCATCTTTGAAAATACATCAAAGGAGTGCAGAGGAGGAGAATAAGAATAGAAAATGTGGCTATTTTTAAACACGCTAAATAATGCCTACTAACTGAACACTAGTGCCAATTCACTCACTCAGACACACACACGCCCATCAGTCCGTCTTTCCGTCTGTCGCCTTAAATTACAGACTGTCATCGTCAACTGTTGAAACATGCAGTTTGTTTGCTCATATCTGTATGAAGTTTCTTCAGTAAAAATGTACCAGTAATGTTTTATAAGGTGATATTATAATGGACAGAAATGTATCCATCTGGAGGAAACTATAAAAGGATTCCAAGGGTATTGAACTGGACATCACAACGCTACAAACACATACACACACACACACACACACACTTATGTAGACACCACATGAAAAAAGTCACACACAAATCCACTCAAACCCACACACCACATCACACGGTACAGGATATCAGTGACATCTGAGTAATGTTGGCCTCATGAAGGACAATGATCAACTTAAATTATACATGGGCTATCTGGGGACTGAGACGAAAGAGGGGGAAGAACAGAGAGATAGAGATAAAGAGAAGAGAGGGGGGTGTACAGAGAGATGGAGACAGAGAGAAGAGAGAAAAGGATATAGAGGACGTGATGATAGAGGACAATGGAAAGAAAGGCAGTACATCCAAATGCTCTCAATTTCTGAGGACTTCAACTTGATTAGGTGTTTAGTTCCATGGCTAAAGTTGTCCTCTTAATAATCTTCTTTAAATGCAATCTGACCAAGGATTTGTTGGGTACCTCTTGAAAAGGTGTAGGATAGAACTGGCACTTGTCAGACAGGTTTGAACAGGAACAAACACACAGGATAAAAGTTTGTCTTAAGGCATGAATAACCGTCAAACTCCGCTGCCCTGATACAGTGGTGTCACTCCAGGCTTCGAGCACATACACATCTGCCTGTTAGAGACTACCTAGGGTTAAAAACCTCTGTCCACCCTTCACTTCTAGATGGACATTTTCACCCTCACAGGATGTGGTAGGTTGGTGTATTTACCAGGGATATGGTTTAAGGCTGTTGTTTTTCTGGCAGTGACCGGACAGTCAAATTCTGTGCCAAATGCGACACTGTAAAAGACCCTGTTTCCCCAGTAGACAGGCAATGCGGGCACATTTACAACCAGCATGGAAAACACCGCCCTCAGGCTAGCAAGCCTCTCTGGCTACACGAACAGATTGGTCTGGCCAAACCCTCAGCCACAGCCACAGAGGTTTCTCCACGCAACGAAGACTGAAGGGATCATAAAACGGCGGAAGGATTCAGACTGAAGGCCTTTCTGATTTTCCATCCCTTCGCGTGGGTGGAGGTCAGGGGATATTGATTGGATCGGGCCAGTATCTCTCAGCAGGCTCAGGTTTACATTCAGTCTGAGGACATGACCATCCCAGAGAGCCGTCAATCAAGGGCGGGACTACACTGGATTTGCAGCCAGTAGGAATGCTCGGATGCCTATGCCGTTTTACTTGACCTACTGGCTCAAATTTTAGCATGGTTTTATTTCTCTTGTTTACTATGTTAGGACAAAACAGAGAGGCTTGATGATCCAGACCCGATATTGAAGGCATCCACCATTTTAATGAAGTCAACTGTGTAGGACATTCAAATTCAGTGGATGAATTCTGTTGATGACCTGTATGGTCATTGGTTGATTCTTCCTTGTTGCCCAATTGGTCATTGGCTGATTCCTCTTGGTGACATGGTTGATCACTGGCTGATTGCTCCTGGTGACCTGGTTGGTCATTGGCTGATTCCTCCTGGTGATCCGGTTGGTCCTTGGTTAAGTGCTCCCTGTTACCCGGGTGGTTCTTGGCTGATTCCTCCTGGTGGCCCGGTTGGTCCTTGGTTGAGCTCTCCTGATGATCTGGATGGTCAATTTGCTGATTCCTCTTGGTGGATCCGGTTGGTCCTTGGTTAAGTGCTCCCTGTTAACCGGGTGGTCCTTGGCTGATTCTTCCTGGTGACCCGGTTGGTCACTGGTTGAGTGCTCCTGGTGAACTGGGTGGTGATTGGCCAAGGAATTTTACTGACATTGACTGTTTTAATATGGAGAAAGCACTGGTGCTCTAACAGAACAAGTACCATACCATTACCTTTGACCTGCATCTTACATCTATGGGTTCTGTTGCCCTGAATATGAAGAAAAGGCAGAGAAAAAGCCTTCCAACAGTAAAAACAATTGTGTTGTCGGGGCAGAACAAACTCAGCAGAAGTTCATGAAATATGCAGAAGAATCACCCTGGAACAGAAACCCATTAAGGCACAAGGGCTAGGAACTGCATTCAGCTACAACACAGACATTTTCTCCTGACTTCGCTCCTTCACATAGACACATGCTTGCATGCTCACTCACTCACCCTCTCTCTTTACACACACACACACACACACACACACACACACACTCAAAGCACTTAAGAGTAGTTGTAAATCATTGATAAGGTTGATGTACCTGAACACAGAGTCGCTTAGTTTGACATGGTCGGGTTGATGGGCGTGAGTGTGGTCAAACGTTAACAACGGTTTGGCGACAGATCATTATAAACCTCGCTCTGATGACGTCTGCTTTATCGCACATTCACACACATTGCCTGATGTTAGATACATTATTAAAGGCAGCCATCAACACACATTATCTCTCTCTCACACACACACACACACACACACACACACACACACACACACACACACTCCCCTGTAGGGATTAAACATATTCTGTAATTTTCAGGCTGATAATGTTTCAATACCACCTTTAAGGTTGCATCTTATGGTTTAGATATGTAGGGCATTGAAAACTTCAGGCCAACTTTATTTATTGTATATTTACGGGAAACCGGCATTCGCTATCTCTAAAGCCTTTCAGTGGACAAATGCACAGTATTGATAATGCAATCATTTGTAATAATTCACCATTGGGTGTTTTTTGTTATTATTATACAATAATTTACGACTAAACATTTGTCATTAGGTATTTCAGAAATTATCTCGTTCGCATTTTAGATAGATTTCAGGTCGGAGGGGTAGATTAATTCCAACAAGGAAACATATTACCGCTAACCATGTGCTTGTTGTCACCTATTAAAAATATTCGATATATAACCACAAATCAAACAGATATTCTAATGTTGCCAGGTCGAAAAAATTATAATTACATTTTCCTATACCCCGAGTATAGGGGTTCTTTTCAATCAGCCTCCGACGCAATTATGTCAGGCGTCATTACAATCACAATAAAGATTATTGCTTGCGGGCAGCGCGAGGATAGTCGCCCTTACCTGGATGCTACACGAGATCTCGGAGTCATCCAATAACCGAATCGTGACCTGGATCTCTTGATCCAATGAGCAAATGCTTGGATTACGAAACCGAAGCATTTTCATTCTTCTGTCCTTATTTTCCTGATCGGCATATCAAACAAACGCCTTGGCTGGCAGTGACGCGTTCAGCGTACGGAATAGATGCACAGGCGAGGTGGGGAGAGGCTGCATCTGCCGCCTGCAAGAGACTGATCGGAGCCTCAATCTCCCCCTCAACCCCCCCCCCTCTCTCTCTCTCTCTCTCTCTCTCTCTCTCTCTCTCTCTCTCTCTCTCTCTCTCTCTCTCTCTCTCTCTCTCTCTCT